>JBCAUG010715203.1:0-27441 GCA_038406175.1 Haplosyllis leylae | reverse complement strand
TGTATTTGTGGCAGGATATTTTACCAAAAAGCCAAAATTACTGAAAAAAAACAAAAATCGGTTCGGAAAATATAGTTCGTTTGTCAGCGAACTGTGTTTTTTTGCGGTACCGCAGGCGAGGCTTTGTTTACAAACAAAGCGAAATATAGTTCGTTTGTAAACGAACTGTGTTTTTCCGCATCGAGAACGGTTAAATACAGTTCGTTTGTAAACGAACTATATTTTTTTTTTGCGAAACTCATACTGTAAACTCATACTCATACTCGCAAGCATCGATCACACAATGAGACAGATGCTTTGTTCAAGTAGCAGGAAGGAATCAATGCATGTTTTGGAGTTCATGCAGTGTGGATAGATTTTAGGATTTATGCCATTTTCTTGTGCCTAATAATACTACAAACATACCAAAGGATTATCAATTTCAATGATTCTTTCCGTGGATTTTAAATGGTGAAAGTTATGAAAAGTAGCAGTGAATGTCTCTTCCAAAACAAGGTAAAAATTACCAAAATTATAGCACTTGTGTTCATTTTATTAGTTTGTCTTGTTCACCAATGTTCTTAAAATGTGTTTTCTACCTTGGAATGACGTGTCATACCGTGCCTTGAAATTATTTCTTTTTTGTAGGTACACATATGTCACTCAGTGACACATGTCACCGATTTTGGCAGGTGTCATGCACTTGATAGTTCCACTGCTAATTGCTTTTGAAGACGAGGCCAATGAGCAGTGAATTTATTAAGCCACAAGATGTCTCTCTGATGAATAGAGGCTCGCAGCAAAGTGTTTTAAGGTTAAATATAACGTTGTCAAATATTTGATAAGTATTTACCATGCATTTAATATCATTTTACCAAAACCTTGTGAAATCATTGCCAAATCGTTGGCAAATCTTTAACAAAAAGTTAATTAAACAACTGAGCCAACAGTATGCTCAACCAATACACTTCCGGCAACATAGGCAAAATGATCTATTTTAGGGAAAACTTGATTGTCTTTCAACCCTAAAACAGTTGTACTGTGGCGCATGAACAATACAAACCTTTACCGAAATTGAGCTCATAAGGTATAACAGCATGATATGACGGATATTTATCTTGTCATCAGATGATTAAAAATATAAATGACATTTTCTCTTATAAGCAAATGCGCAACGATTTTATTTCTGAAAAGTTATGAGTTTTGATGTTCTACAACGGAGTAAGACATAGACAATGGCTTGCCACAAGAAGACAGTGTTAAAGTACATATCCTTGGCTGTTGGATGTATCTGTACTGTAGCTGGAGGATCCATTGCAGCTATAAATGCTTACTCTAATGACCTCAGGGATACATTCAACTTGACACAATCACAAGGTAGGAAGACACGTTAAAATCTATTCACAGGAGAGCAAAAAGAAGCCCTTTCTCTGTTTTCCGTTTTCTGCCTTAGTTCTCTGTTTGGAGAATATGCATGCACATATCATGCAGTGATATACACAATGATATCACATCAGAAAAAAACATGTATTATTGAATATTTCTGTTTTAAAGTCCTTTCTGTTGATAATCTATGTCTTGAAATGACACATTTTACCTATTTTAAATGTGCAATCTGTGTAAATTTTAATTTCACATACTGAGCCATGTGCTTTTCTAAGAGTGGAAACCATGCTGTTACTCAAATTTGACATTTCCTGTATCACTTTCAGAAACTACTTTTGCAATTTAAAATATTTATAACATTTTATATTTAGATATTGTATACTAAATTATCTTATGTACTTTTATCTGGATCCAAACTATTGAAATAACATTTTTCCCCTTAATGAGTTTGTTATTAGACATGTTAATTTAGGACATGTATCTTACAAAAAATCCTGAGTAAAATGACATTTCATTTTAAGCATATGCCAATGACAAAATAAAAAAATCCATTTCATTCTGTGAAATTATTTTTGCAAATATCACTCTTGCCATAACTAATATCATTGCCCTAGGGAGTGGCCTTTTGTCCCTTTGATCTATATTTGAGCCTAACTTTTACTCCTGTTTCCTTCTTATGGCCAGTGTTTCTACTTCACCTTTAGATAATCAGAATTATTCAGATTTTTATCCCAGATGCATTTTATTCAATAATGTCAAATATTTAATAAGAGACTGAGAACAGAGGTGGAAAACTCAAAACAGAAACGGTTCGAATATTCATAGGTTTCATTTGATTTCAACATTGTGACAATTTGCTCGTAAATTTCTATAAGAAAGTCCTCCTGCATGATTGCAAGAGGCATTCTGCCCACTGTGTAGAAGTACTCACTCTTCTGTACTGTTATGAAGGGAGGTACTCCAGTTCCAGCTGGGGGGGGGGGTACCCCAGTCTCAGTCAGGAGGGGAGTACCCCAGTCTCAGCTGAGTGGGGTACCCCAGTCTCAGCCAGAGGGTATCCCAGTCCCAGTTGGGGGTACCCAAGACCCAGTTGGGTACCCCCATGTGGGACTTGGGTACCCCAACTGGGACTGGGGTACCCACTGGAAAGGACCTGGGACCAGAGACCAGGGATAGAACCTGGGACTGGGGTACCTCACTGCAGAAAGAACATGGGACCAGAGGGTGGGAAGGGACATGGGACCAGAAGGTGGGCTACCCCCTCCACCCCCAGTGTTAACAGGCAGACGCCTGTGAAAACATGATCCTCCCGTCATACTTCGTGCGCGGGCGGTAAATATATCATAATAGCACAAAAAAAACTCGGTTACACATACATGCTCCTTCTTTACAGTGTCTGTGATCATGGCTGTTGGGAACCTTGGGTATTCCGCTGTGGTTGTACCTGGTTTATTCTGGGAGAAGTTTGGCGCAGTTTGGACATCAGTACTTGGATTGATCCTTGGAACAGCATCAAATTTTGGAGTGGCATTCGGTGTCAGATTCTCAGAATGGTTTGCCGAAAATTACTGGGCAATACTCTTATGCACTCTGTTACTAGGTACTAGTTACAACGTCAAATTTTGGAGACTAAAATATGTCCCAGAAATAGGGGTACAACTGACATTTTTGTACACAAAAATATTCCATAAGTTATTCTTGGTCAATACAAGATCACGTTTTTCTCTTTTGAACAGGTTTTGGTTCGTGTTTCTTGTTCACAAATGCTCTCGTAACAAACACCTTAAATTTTACGATCCTCAGGAGAGGCAGAGTGGTGGGATTATTAAGTGCTTTCTTCTGGGCCGGAAATAGCATTTTCAGCGCCATCTATGTTGGTATTTACAATACTGACCCTACAAAACGAGGCAACTTGGAAGGCTACTTCTTCATGGGAACTACTTGCTTTGCTATTGTATCTGTTTTATCGCTAATATTTACAAGGCATTATCCAATAACTCATGACGTGGAACGATACATTAAAGAATATGAAGACGAAAAGATGTATCTACTTGACGAACGAGCAAAGGAAACACAAGAAATAAAACAAAGAGATAATGAAACTGATGTGGAAAGAAATAATGAACCAGAGATGGAAAATAGAGAAACAGAAAATATCTTGGAACTTTCAACGGGAGCACAAAGAACTTTATTAAGTCGATACGTGCCCAATCTTTCATATGGAGATCTTCCATTCACCGACTTGTGGATAAACTTAGATTTTCATCTGATATTCTGGCCTTGTGTTTTATGTCAAGCCATTCAGTTCACCGTTATCTTCAATATGTCAACATACTTCGAAGCCTTTGACATGATGGATCAGATAGGTATGTGCTTGGCTCTTCATTCAGTTTTGATTAATTCAAACTTGGCTCATACGTGACACATACCACGTCCATCAATTTTAGCTATTGCGACTGTTGGAGGACCTTTGGTGGGATCTCTTTCTAAATTTGCTGGTGGACTGCTATCAGATTTGACATTTTTAAAGCTTCCAAGGGTCTGGTTGATCACAGTGACCAATTTGTGTCAGACTGCCGTTGTGGCTGTCTGTATATTTGCGGCAGATATTCCTGCTGTTACTATATCATTGGCAGTGATACATTACATAGGTAAAAATATTCCATTTAGTTTCAAAATTAATCAAAGCAAAACATACTTTGAAACACTTTAATTGCACAATATAGTGGTATTTTTGAGTAAAATTACAAATAATATCAAGCGTGTATCAAGAAATCGATTCATTTATGACAATTCTAAAACTTAAATTCTAAATCAGTAGATCTACGTAATGTCATTTTTTTCTTCCAATTTTACTACCGTTTTCACATGATATGCAGCTGTGGGTACACAGATGAGTGTGGTGCCAACACTGGTTGGAGACTTGTATGGTGTGAAACACTTTGGAAGAAACTGGGGGATCATATCATTTGTTAACGCCATAGTTGCTTCTGTTTTTCAAGTAAGTGAGCCGAGCCGGATTTAATGACTACTGCTTTTCGCTCTCACTGTTCTGGGCCTTAGTAGAAGCAATGTGACTATTCAAATTCTGCCCGGATTTCCACGGCTTTGGTACTCTGTCATCATTGAATAAAAAGGCTGTATTTGGATGCTTTTCCAATTTTACTTTCAGATTTTAATGGGAACATTGTATGATCAAGAGAAACAGCTCGGAGAAACGGTTTGTCACGGAAATCACTGTTTCCAGATCACGTTCACGGTTTTCACTGTTGCTGCATTCATCAGTGTCGTGCTAGATTTTATTCTTTTCCGAAGACACTGGAAAAAGTATAAACAATTCTGGAGAGACGAAGTACAAAATGCGACATACAGAAGTGTTCTCAGAAAGTCTGACGATAAATAGATGTGACAATGAAAAATGTTCAGATAACCTGGTATGGCGTCTGAAGTTAACTTTTGCAGAAATGTAGTCATCATAATTAATTTGTAATTCTTACACCACCAAGATATACACTGTTTAGAAAAACCCTGTACGCAATAGAACCACAGATTGGCATTCTTTATATCTTGAGATATTGGAATCAAAGGCAAATCTTGAAGTTGACAGATCATCTGGACAGAAGTTTATTTACTGCTTCGTAACACCGAGGAATACGCTTAACATTGAATCCCACTGATAGATAAATCAAAGGGAAGCAAAGCATAGGTCCAAGAAAAACGACAGGATATCTCTATGTAATGAAATTTCCAAGAAATGATCAGTGCTGTGAAGTCCAGTGGGAATATAATCTTTGTTTTGTGGAAAAAAGAAGTAAAGAACGACACGTATCGTATGCCTTTCGTCTGCCATTTGTCTGCCACCACTTTTACACTGAATTGTCCATTATTGGAAAAAAGCTTTTCTTTCTTTCTTTGCAAACTAGAAACCTTGTAAAATAGTAAACAAGAAACGCCACCGGAAAATTAGATGTCATCCAGCACAACGCTAAATAGTGAAAAAATGAGGTGCACTTGGAATGGTTTTTATTCCATATGTTTACTGTTTTGAAGTTGAAAGCGTTTAGTGCTTCGTTGATTCGCTGGCTATCCAAAGTGACATTGCGACCAAGTGATTCCAAAACCTTTCCTCACGAACAAATGATGATTCCTCTGACCCAGTCTCTGAAGCTGTAAGAATTTCGACCATGCTGAGATGTCCTGCATGACAGTGTCGCTAGACTAGTTTCTTCATTTTGATGCAATAAGGGAAAACAGCTGTGGTATAATCTCTCATGTTTGCGATAGATTTGTACCATTACCCATTGTGGGAAAACAGATATTTCTTCAAATAAGGTTTTTGTTAAAAAGCAGGTTAATCTGACAATTGAGAATTCTGAGTTGCAATATGGAAATGGGATTTGTGGTCCCTTCATTAGTTCAAATTTTCAGAACAAGTAACTCTAATGTTAGGAATTTTTTTGTGGCATATCAGCTATTGAAAATCCACAAAAGTCGTCAATTGGTTTACCCAAAAATCAAGGCCGAGTGTTTCATTTGACAAAAAATGGTGAAAAGATGTGGTCTAATTTTTGGTCTAATTTATCATTACAGATCTTGACAAGAATTATCTGTAGTTCATAATTGTCCTATTCATATACTATGAATGTACCTGACAACCCTTTCCACCCAGTAATGTTTTCTGTGACAGACATTTTAATGCACGCTTGGCATGCGTAAGTTTTCTGAGCATTAATAGTTGCATGGGCTATTACATGGTGCACACAGGAGGCCAACATTTTACAGTAATTTGCTACTGGTACAATGTTCTCCAACATGAACTGCATATGACCGTGCAAAGCAATGGTTCTTGTTTGTGGTTTCGGGTACCAGTTAGCTGGTTCCGGGTACCAGTTTTTTTGTAATGTGCCACAAAATCTTGTAATACCTCAAAATGTTGTGTAATGCATCGGTGCATACACAACATTTTCGGGGTGGGGGTGGGCACATTACAAAAAAAGTGGTGCATTACGAAAAACTTGTACCCAAAACTTGCAAATGGGTACCTGAAACCACAAACAAGAACCATTGCTGTTGCTGGCCTCAAACTGCATCGGTGACATGTATCTCTTTGATTCTGACTCTGATTATTCAAAATGGTTGCGCTGCATAGTTGTATTAAAGAGTCTCCCATGTTATTAAGAGGTGAAGCTGTAATCTTTCCATGTTATCAGGTCAACAGCAGCCACTCCCACTGTGTGAGTGTGTTCTATATTCATAGTGTCAACAACTCTGCCAGGTTAAATTTTGAGGTTGTCTCACATTTAACTCATTTCTGAAGGCAATTGTTAACTGATTTTCACATATGACACACCAAATTGAAGCTAAGAGCATGATAGGAATGGCTTTGTAATACCTAGATACTTCTAATGGAAAAAACAAAAGGAAGTGTCAAAGTATTCAAGTAACACATTGTCATTATGCACGCTACACTGGTGTTGTACACTCATGACACCAGGTGTCCATGCTGTACCTTGGTTACATTAAATTATACAGAAGCTTCGCCTCTTAATAAAGTGGGAAGTTCTTTGGTTGTATTCTGGTCTTGCTGTATGTATCTTTAAATAATACATTGCAACATAACCATACCATGCTATTAACTCTAACTGCCGAAAAGGCGATGGCAATACATCTAGCACTTCGAGTCATTTTCCGTACGCAAGGCTCACATCATGATTGAGTATTTGACTTGAAGAATTCGATTTTATTTAATCAGAAACAAAATGTTCAACGACAAGGTGACGTAAGCTTCACGTATAATGGTACAGCCAACTGATGGCTCCAACAGATTGTTTCATCTGATGAAGCATCTCTACGAGTACTGTGTACAAAATGGATGCAGCCATGGACAGTCTTCGAAGAGCATGAATAGTTGCATGGGCTATTACATGGTCCCGTTGCAGTATGAGTCAATATTTATTGCATATCCAGATTCAGCCGGGCGGCTGCAACCATTAGCTGACATGGCTTACTCTTTGTTTTGCAGCAGCAGGGAGTATATTCCTTGCACCTTTCTTCGCGAATCGCTTCGTTAGAATAATTTTGGACATATATTGGGTACCGGAACCATTGTGTTGGAATAATTATCTGGATATCCAATACAAAGGTAGGTGAGTTCTCAGCAGATAAATTTTGTAATTATTAGCAGGGTGTCAGTTTACATTGTTTTCGATTTTGGGGGGCTATATCTGCGTTATTTTAATTGCATAGCTTCAACTGTTATAAAAGATGCCCATAACCATAAAGTACAACATTGACACTTCGATTAATCTTCGAATTTTCAAAAAACAGCTGCCTTTTTCTAGAAACGTATCTTTGGGTAGCACATTAAACACTCTTATTTTGACTGTCGGTCAGATATAATTTCCTTATTTTGAAAGTCACTCTTCCCATCATCGTTGCAGTAAATGCTCGTTGGCCTCCATGGTCTTAACGTTAACAGGTCGAAACATTTCACAGTCACATCGGACAAATACACTGGCGGATTGGGGGCGGGGGGGGGGGGGCAGTTAAGGCGCGCCCCTCTCAGTCAGATTTTTTCATTTGCTAGCAGTTATTGGGAAAAATTAACCAAATAATAGGTTCGCGCCCCCCACACAGTTGGCGCGCCGCGTCTGGAAAATCCAGGATTCGCTTCTAAAACACCCTGAGGGAAGTTGACTAAATTCTGCTATTTGCGATGAAATCAGTAAATTCTGTCTAATGTTTTACAATGGTGGTCTATGAGAAAATATTTATAAGCATAAATAAATAACAAATACATTTCTTTCAAAAATAATACTGCACAATTATATTTTCAATTAGGGAGAACTGAGCTATGTTGGAAATTTTCCAGTTCACTTAGGTATGTCCCGAATATTCATATGCCCCTAGAATTTCCAATGTAGCTCGGCTGTCCCTCATATAATGTATAATTGTGCAGTATTATTTTTTAAAAAAAACTGTACTGGTTAGTTATTTATGCTTCCAAATATTTTCTCATCGACCACCATTGTAAAACCTCAGACAGAATTTACTGATTTCGTCACAAATGGCAGAATTTACTGCACCGTGTAAAGCATGTAAGACACTTTTGGCGAAGTCTTTTGAAATTAAATAGTTGATATGCCTAATCTTGCTTGAGAGGACTTACATAGGTGAGAGATAAAGTTCTCATTCCAAGTGTGCATAAATGCGACATCTGACAAGCACTGCATTTGACTTTCAAATTGTGTTAGATCGTTTACCATCCATGCACTATAATAAAAAGTCGCTATCAGTCAATTTCACGAGTTAAGAAATTTTATGAATTATCAGTTGGTATCTAGTGCCAAACAGATTAGCCAATTTATCCGAAAACGTTCTTATTTGACAATAATTAAAGAAAAATGTCGTTTTCACAACAGAAGTTTCAAAGCATTTTGGGTTCCAAATAGGGCTTTTCATTCCTTGATGATCGCGCGAATTGTACTAATTCTCAACAAGTTTGAAAGCCGTGAGTTGAAATTTACCTACATGTACGTGCGATTATTTGTCCAAATATTCCTTTTCAGTTTTTTATCACAATTTCGCAAAGGACTGGACTGAACTATTAACGATATACTAAGATCATTATTAATTAATTTGCGACGCGGCTGAATTACTTTGTAGATTGGGCTCAGGATTTCAAAAGGTAACCGACGTGCAACCAATGTGAAGCGCCTTCGCTCAGCTTAATTCGACATTAAAAAAGGATATATTTTTTTATAATCGTACGGAATCCAACAGAATCCGCACTTGTGTCATGCTGTATTTTTCGGGAGCCCTCAAGTACATCTGATATGCAATATCAGATCATCCTTGTTGCTAAGGATACTGCTACTGCTATTTTCTGTACTTACTTGGAGTGTAGTTGATATTTTGTTTTGAAAAGACATCTAATTCAAAATATTTTACTCCGAGCATGACGGCCATCAGGATGAATCTGAATTAGAGGAAATGGACGGCCAAACATTTTTTTCTCAAAGTTGTTGGCATCTGCCGATCTGGATATTCAGGAAAAACATCAATCTGACCCACACTTGGCATTCGGACCCCAAAGCTGCCTTTTTATCTGCATATCCTTTTTGTCAAATGTTTTGCTTTAAATGCCAGCTATAAATGAATGTAAATGTACAAAACAGAATACATTATTCTGTAAAAGTAAAAATTCATGGTGAAATAAGCTTCAGGTCGTTTTTCAGATGTGGGTCAGTCAATTGTGAGAACAGGAATCACCTTGAAATATATCGGTTCATCAAATCGTTTCGGGAGAAAATCATTTTGTGTACATACGCTGGATACGAGAAAACAAAAGTCTAGTATCACCTTCTCACTGTAAATCATGGCTCAAAGAGAAAAATTCTTATTGTTCCACACGTACATTACAATCACTTACAATGGTTCTAATTTGCTAGTGCTCCCAAATAGTGGATGTGATTGCTGTTCACAGAGAAAGCAACTGCAACAATTACCAGGGGATGATTCTGCATACTTATTCTTATTTAAAAGAGCTTTGAACGAGCCTTTCTATTTGATATAATTTTCATGTTCTAAGAAAGCGAAAGCACTGCACCCAGATATGGTACGTGAACATTAGATTAAGTGCAATTTTTACTTTAAACTCATTCAGCAGATTTCTCCTGGGAAAACAACGGCACATTTTGCAAGAACAGAACAGATTTTAACTTTATTTCGAGATATCCTTTACGATGGAAAATTGATTAAACAATCCCATGATGAAATGGAAGAAAATTAATTTCCTATGACACTGCATCTAAGCCTGGTTGATCAAATTTAAATGCCCATATCTGAAGATGATGACAATGCCTAGCTGTTTTGAAAGCTGAAATCAAGCATTTAAATTACATTTTGAACGATAGCTTGGAGAAAGAAATTCGTCATGTTTCCGAAATTAAATGCCAAAATCATTCTGTGAGTACAATACTCTATTTAAATGAGCTGAAGGAAAATACGCAGAAAGATGCAAACCAAAGATATTGGAAAGAAACCTATCGTAGCACCCAAAAGAGATGAGTAGCTTTTGCCAACTGTAGACAATTTATAGGAACGGAACTAAGTAGCACTAATTAACCTCGCAGAATTTATGTATATTAATGCATCTAAGAAATGGAAGTTGCAATTAATATCTGCTTTCAAATAATTTTCCAGCAGTCAACCTATTTGAACTGAAGCAACCACATGTTTCGTGAACGATTTGTTAAATGGGTAATTTTCAATCTATTTTGGCAGTTGTGTAATTAATTACTTTAAATGTTGTCCTGCAACTACATTTGACCTGTAACAGGCAAAATTATGAAACCGTCTGACAGTGAAACGTTTAAGTTTCATTCATACAGCGACGACAAAAGCAACAGCAACAGTGTTGTCATGAATGGGTTGTATGTATTGAAATGAAAATGTTCACATGGTAACCCATGTGCTTCTCCCTGGTAAACTGCATGGGGCATTCTAAAATGATACCTGTCTGCATCAAAATGAAAAGACAGTAACCTCCCAAATCAACTATTTTCTATTTTTTTGCTTGCCGTTACTAGTTAATTTGTGTGGACAACGGACACCACACTCCGATGATAGTTATGGATAACTGCAGATGTTGCGTGGAGGTCTCCCTTCTTATGGCTTATTCACACTGCATGGGAGCGAGACCGCGACAGGTACAGGGAACGGGACTGGCACAATAGGAGACAGTGGGTCAGGTTCCTGTTCCTGTCTCGGACCAGTGTGAACATTTCTATGTTTCCTTACCTGTCCTGGTCCCTGTCCCATGTAGTGTGAATAAGCCATTACTTGACTGTTAGTTTGTCCCTGGGGCCGCAAAATGAAAGAGCACTCCATATGGATAGTAAAAATGAATAAATTTACACTATCCTCAGATAGTTGAATGCACTATGTGTGTGAAATTACTATTTACAGACAGTAGATTCCATTATCTATGAAGCACTTGTCTAATTCAACTAATTAGATGAACATCAAAACCAAAATATCATGAATATCAAAACCGAAATAGGAGAGACATGATTGCTGGCTGCTTAGAGTCACCTTAGTGGTTGATTGACGGTTTTTGCCCCAAAATTTTGGGCCCGTGGTGGGGACCTACAAAGGCCTTTTGCGGCTCAGTGAGTGTACATAGGGTGAGGATTCTACTTGGAGGTGGAGGGGACATCTCAACATAACATTATGTAATCAAACTTTTTGTTGCTGCATGTCGTGGGGACCATAAAACCTAGTATAGAATATGCTTTGACCCTTCACTCCCCTTCACCCCCTTTCCCCCTTTGATCCCTTTGCCCCATTCACACCCTTTGCCCCACCCAGAATAGTATAAATAGTGCACTCTAAGAAACACATCATTGTGGCTCAGTGACTGTATATGGGATGGTGGTTATACCTGCAGGTGGTGGGGACACCTAACCACTATATGTTGTAATCAAACTTTTTGTTGCTGTTGGTGGTGGGGACCCTAAAACCTAGTGTAGAAGTACCTTTGCTCCCTTCAGTCTCCCTTTGTTCTGTTTGATTGGTTGATTGAGACTTTTTGCCCCAAAATGTTGGGCCCATGGTGGGGACCTATGAAGGCCTTTTGTGGCTTAGTGACTGTATATGGGATGGTGGTTGTACCTGCAGGTGGTGGGGACACATAACCACTACATGTTGTAATTGAACTTTTTGTTGCTGCAGATGGTGGAGACCCTAAAAGTTAGTGTAGAAGTACCTTTGCTCCCTTCACTCCCCTTTGCCCCCTTTTGCTCCACCTTTGCCCCCCCTTTGCTCCCCTTTCCCCTCACAGGTGATGGGGACCCTAGAACCTAGTTTAGAAGTACCTTTGCTCCCTTCAGTCTCCCTTGGTTCTGTTTGATTGGTTGATTGAGACTTTTTGCCCCAAAATTTTGGGCCCATGGTGGGGACCTATGAAGGCCTTTTGTGGCTTAGTGACTGTATATGGGATGGTGGTTGTCCTGCAGGTGGTGGGGACACATAAGCACTACATGTTGTAATCAAACTTTTTGTTGCCACAGGTGGTGGAGACCCTAAAAGTTAGTGTAGAAGTACCTTTGCTCCCTTCACTCCCTTTTGCTCCCTTCACCTCCCCCACTTTGCAAAGGGGAGTGAAGGGGAGCAAAGGTAATTGTAGACTAGGTTTTTGTATACAATGCCATGCGGAGCTGTATACATATACAGCACCATATGGAGCCATATATGTATATGGTACCATATGGAGCAGTATAAGGTGCTGTGTATGGAGCCGTATATGGAGCATATATGTATATGGTGCCATATGGAGCCATATACGTGTACGGTGGCATATGGAGCCATATACGTGTACGGTGGCATAGGAGTGAAGGGGGGGGGGGCGAACGAGCCACCTCGTGAAACTTTCACTGCGTAATATTTGTATTGGTGTTGGTACCGTACCTGGTATAATGGCGAATATTTCTCAGCTGAAAAATTTATGGCTTTCTCATTTGAACTGATTTATTCTTTAATTTCTTGTTACCACCCATGTGTGAAGTACGATGGAAGGTAATGTTTTCACAGATGTCTGTCTGTCCACAAGGGGTAGGTACCCCAGCCTCAGGTGAACAGTCTCAGCTCCTTTCTGTGGGGGGGGGGAGTACCCCTGGTCCTGTCCACTGGGTTATCCCCCAGACAGGACTGGGGTATCACCCCCTGGCCAGGATTGAAGGCCTGGGTTACTCCTCCCCCCAAATCGAGTGATCCTATACCGTGGGTGGTATGCCTCTTGTGGCCATGCAGGAAGACTTTCTTGTTAATACTAGTTTTCGTTCATCTTCTCGGGTCCCAATGAAGTCTTGTCTCATGTATGGACCTATCATTTGAAAATGTAGCTACATCTGCTATTTAAGGAGTATTTCCTGAGTAAATTTTGACTTTAAATCATAGTAATACTATTTCTGACTTGTTTGTTAGATTCATTTTTGATGAGTTCCGGAAGAGAGACCTTAAAATATGGGATCTGACTACAAAATGCTTCCCATGTCATGTTTCGCGTGGAGGCTTGTCATGATGAAACTAGACTTTCTACAGTCACTACAGACCCTTTCACACGTCACTGCTAAAATATGGTTAGTGTTCACAGGGAATGAAAAATGGCCAGTACACAAGGCAAGTACTATCCATGTATAATGTTACATCACATTTTCACTGTCCATGGTTAGTGAACTGATCTATGGATAGTGCAAATGAACATTGCACCTATCTATGGACAGCCAATTATACTATTCATGTGCAATCAAATGAATTAATCTAATTCATCTAATTCAGCAAGATCCGAAACAAAAATAAGAAAAGTATGACTGTCCGGCCACTGAATTTTTTAAGGTCATTGTTGTCTGTCTTTGGTGATGTTTGGGCTGTTCTTGCACATCTGACGGATTTACAATAGTTGGTCATGTGGTTGAAAATCACTTCAATATATGAGAAATGCAACCCATTAGGGATTCTGAGGAAAGTCTGGAATTGCAGCTGTGCATTTGACCTACATTTGTGCTTAGCCTTGGCAAACACTAAGTCATTTGACTCCTGTTTAGGTGTGAAGAAATTCAATTTCCTCAGTGACAGCTGAATTCAGGCAGGGAAAATGCACTTGACAGCTGCTTAAGGCAGCAATATCCTGCAACAAGCTGGATATTTGTGAGGCTCTTAAAGCAAAGATAAGACAAAAGCCTGTCGTACTGTAAATATTTAAGCAGCCATTCGCTCAAAAATATCTCAGTCATCGCCGTATTCCGGTACACGACACAGAACTCAATTTTTGCCACAAGAATACCTTATGTCACCATCGATTGTCTGGTTTGACCACGAACAATGGCTGGGAATAATTCCATTTGGCTGCTTCACATGTTTCCGCAAGCTTCACATGTAGTTTTATATTCAAAAGCATGGATAGCTGGTTTGTGAGTAAAATTAGTATTAATTAATTCAATAAGCGACAAAGCACGTAGGGAAAAACATGGAGATTGCAGCAATACTACATTCACTTCAGAAATTGGGACATGTAGAAAGAATTTTAGAGAAATGAAATAATGAAAAAACGGCGAGCTAGCATCCGTTCTGACTTTAGTAAAAATGCATCGTCTCCCGTACATGGACCCGTCCATCGCTGATAAAATGTCCCATTCTGTGTAAGAAAGAATATTTATTGGAGAATTATAGGGCAGAATTAGTGTCTAGAGATTTAAGTAATTGATGTGCTTTAGCCAGACATGACCAGACAAAATCAATACTTTCTACATTACACATCCACAAGACATACACAGTTCATACGTAACTGTGTCTAATGCATTAAGATCGTGTCATCATATTCATTATATAAGGGGGATTTCTTGTTGGATTTCTTGGGTAATTGGTTTGCATGAAGCTTTTAGTACTCAACAGCAATTGTTCAACTTTCTGGATGCCATTTCTGTTTACTAGATCACAGTAGATGTAGAAAGTGAAAGCGTCTGGAACATTTGGTATATTCGTCGACAGACGAAGAAATCTGCAAACAGTTTTACTCTCATCATGAACTGCGTTGCTTTAAGGGTTGAACCTTTTCATATTAGGCTCACACCATGAACAAATATGCCAAAGAATTCATAAGTTATTCATTTCAATTTAGAAAGTTCAGAATTGGTCGATTCAATTGATTTATGTATGCGTAATCCAAACTTGTGTGGTGGCTCATTAAAAAGTTAGCACTATTGTACATTTTTGAAACACCTCCTTGTTTTTGGACCTTAACGCGGGATATATGAGTCTCTTAATATTTATTAAACATCGATATATTCTCTAAGTCATTCATTAAATAGCATAAGCGTCACAATGGAATGAAATAAACTTATACAAGAGTGCTAAGAGCTGATTCATGGTGTGTTCAGTGAGGAAATGTTTATTTTCTTATGTGAATCTAATGTTTATCTCAGTTTCTTCCATACTGGTTACTTTCAAGAAATTGGCAACACCAAGGTACGACAAATAAAAACCGCTCGTAAGTTAAGACAGGCTCTGTGAAAACCCCAGACAAGTTTCTGTAAAGGAAGAACATCTAAACGGCGGTGCTACTTTTTCACTTCTATTAGCAATACGGATAAAAAGCCCATTCCTTTCTGCATAAATGTGACACTTGATAGGCATGATGCCACATCTTTCTGACCTACGCATCACATGGGGAATTATTTACGCCATCTCGCTTAATGTGGAGTCACCCAAATCTTTTGTTCTAAATTGTAGTAACAATAAGGGATGTGGTTCCGAATTTTCTTTTTCATTCTGCGAAATCATTTCACTGCTCCGTTACCAGACACCCTTGAAATATTTTGTATATACTTTTTAATGTGTTTCCATGGTCAATGGACACAGATGGCATCCAAATCAAACTACCGAGTTGCCAAGGCTTTCAGAGCAAAAAGTGATTTGTATGCAGACCAATTTCTAAATCAGCATTTCGGTTTTCGTGGACATTATTAAGAATCATCATCAATAAAGTGTACTGCAAGATGAAAAAGTGTAGTAGTTTGATTTAAATGTTACCTGTGATGAAACTACCTTGGTACATGAAAACAATTGTGTGATTGCCTTCTATTGAAATAATCGTTTTGGAATAGAAATTTCCTTTGAACTTATGTATTTGCTTTTTGAACAGATTTTTCTTTTGTGCTCTCTACCGCAAAATGTTAAATGAACATTCGGGAAATTGATCCAGACTCGACAGACCTGAAGATCTTTTTGGATATGACAAATTTCAAAACTCGCAAACTTGATCGAATGTTTACTTGACTTGTGTGTTCATGGTAGCCATACATCACCCATCACGATAAAGGAAGTCATCTCTTTATCGGAAGAAAACTTAAGCTGGATATTAGGATGACCCTGCATGTGCAGGATGAGCGTCTTTGATGTACTTTCTCAGACAGGATCAATCTTTCATTCCATCTTTCAGCACAATGGTGTGTACGTGGAAAGAACGTCACAATAGATCATGGTCATCATTGCCTTCCCTGTGTCTAACTTTGATTCAATTACACTATGTTTCACAGGAATGTATTATGAGATACATAATATGCCTTTTGCGGGACTGAAACTTCCTTATGGAGGAAGTGAAGCTGCATTTGGCTTGTTTGTAACGTGTACACTGCTCAGCAGCTGCATCACTTAACTGGCATGGATTACTCCTGGTGCAGCAGTCGCGGCTTCCATATAAGGAAATTTAAAGCTTAACTGATTTGTCTGGAAGTATACTCTTACAAAGGTTGGGGATAGTGTGTTTGAGCAAGGTCAGTATGATTCAATAAACTACACAGACATAAACAACGTTACATTTCCGATGAGAAAAATAGAGTTCCATTTCGTGATGCAAACTCGTGTACGGACGGTCGTGGGTTCAAGCCCCGAACCTCCAACAATGCTTGTGGACACATCTGCAGGTACATCGATCAAAAAGGCTCCACTGCTATGCTAACCTCTATACAGTCAGTAGGTGTCACAGCAGAGGTGAATCTAAGGATCACACAGGTGAGAAAGCATGCAAGGGATCCACCCTGGCTTTGAAACCCAGGGCAGACATCACCAGAAGTCCAAAAACAGGGGTATCAATGGCCCCACAAAAAGGACTTATGTCCTACAATTTTTTAAAAAAAAATTGTCATGTGAGAATTGAGAAAAAGGTGGACCAACAAATGTGTTAAACAGGCAAATCTTGGCTATTTGTGCAAGCAACAGCTGTTTAAACTATGTTTAAACCCCGGCACATATTTGGCATCTGGGACCCCCTGGGACCAGTTTTAGTCCAGAAATGAAGTCTTGACAAGCTTCGACAACGGTCTAGCTTCCAAAAGGGATCCTAGTTTTCTGCACATTCCTCCCAAAACAAGGATTAATGGGGATCGTAGGGGCAGTGCCACCTCATTTCCCCACCAAAATTTGACAATCCTACAAAGTTCAAGTCATGGTCTCCAGTTCTATCCATTCAGTGCCACCTACTGTGTGCATAACATGAGAAGACACCAGTGTCTTATAATCTGACACACTTAGGTAACCTGATTCCTGTAACCTTTGACACTAGTGGCTCTCAAAATTGTGCAAATGCTAAAATATCCGTAATTTTACTTCCTAAATACAAATTTGGTAGTGTATTGCAGCCACCTGGTTGTAAGCACAAACCTATCAGTTCCATAGCTACAATAGTCACTTGAGAGTCAACTCACAAAGTCAGCATTTTGACTGTATATAATGCCAGCACCCTCAATGTTGGCGCAAAATTACCCATAAGCTTGGTACTCAAGGGGTTAAGTAGCTTGAAGAATGAGAAATGTTACACGCGTTCGTTCTTACCAGTAAGTGTCATGTTAATGTGATATTCTGGTAATCCGTTTTCTGTGACTCTTTGAAATTATTTAGCCGTCTTTAATCATTAATGACTCGCCACATTGAGTTGTGAGTAAGGTTGTCTTGGATATCTTTCACTTGCCTAATTTTAAATTAATTTTTGAACTCGTCAGAACAAAACTTGCTGTAGCCGATTTCAAACTGACGAAACTGTAATTCGTGCAACCAGCAAAACAATTGTGTTATCGTGTGAGTGGCAAATCACTATTTTTAAAGTGCAATTCGCCGACCAGCGGCATGGTTTATAAATAGATGACAGTCCCTCTCCTGAGAGTGGAAAGAAGGTGCATACGAGCCCAGAGTATGTGGTAATTCAGATCACGTTCAACAGCTTCTCTCTGACATTAACAAGCAAGGTTACGGTGTTTCTTCACATCTTACACAATTCTCCTTAAAGAAAATTTCAATTGAATTGTGGAGCCTTGGATAAAACGAGTCCGTAAACAAGTTGAAGATACCCAAAAAATATAGAACAATGAACATGGAAAACCAAAGAGACCAGATACACCTGCCATGATGTCTAAAACCACTCACCTCATCATCTGTTTGCAGGATGAATGAATCTTGGCTGAAGACAAATGGAATGACGTGAAGATGTCAGCAACTGGGCACGACATACCACATGATCGAAGTGACGAGGTAAGATACGAGTATCAATTGGTAGCAACACCCAGTTCTATCGGAAATCATTTCAGCTGGCTTCTTACTTAATTTTATAAAATAACAAATGAACCAATGGTGTAAAATCTGCCTTACTGACAGATCCGGGTAGCTTAGTGGAATATCAGACTTCAAATTCAAGGATTCCTGGCTTAAAATTGCCTTAAAAATACATCGAATTCATTCTCATGACCACAACCTTAAAACGACTAAAATTTTCTCTACAGCCTGGGTTTTTGGGTTTGATAAACATACTGTCTTTTATTCTTTATGGTACACATTTATTCGTTTTACATTTGAGCAATTCGTTACTAAATCTATCTTAAGTCTTTTGAATGCAAATGTCGAAAACAAATAAAATCTGAAAAAATCCAGGCATCCCCGGACGCAAACAGGTCCCCGCAATTTGAGGGAAGCACCATTGTTGATGTTACTGGGCCAGACTCTACCCATAACGCACCTTAAAGCTAGGTTTTAGCCCATCCGAAGTTGTGACTTGTCTGTTCCAAACACGAACAGGTCTCCCTTAGACTATGTGTAAGAAGGGAGCTGAATTGCCAATTAAACAATACTCTATGGTATCTTCGCACTTTCATTATCGTATGCCCCCCCCCACCCACCCCGGTGATCCTTTGGCGAATCCCACTCCTGCACCTTTTATACTTAGCCTGATTTCAAGAAATCTAACTACCGTTGAGAAAAGTGGCAACACCACGTTTTCCTTTGAGTCTCCTCTTCTTATTCTTGCACTACACGAGATACACAGAAAGGCTAATTAGACTTGCTTATCGGAAATCATTACTTCGACACGAAAAATATACAGTTCAGGACCAATTTGAGAGAAATAAAACAAAGAAGACTTGGGGCAATGCATGTTGTCTGCAAATGGTGGACATCAGCAAAGAGAAAGTATGTTTACCAATAAATATTGACCATCCAGCACCTCGTTGGAATAGCTAAACTTATCTTCCTAGACTGGCATATGAATGTCAATATTTACATTTACAACGAGATGAGACACTATCCAATCACTCTGGTGCAGTGCTTTACTGTGGACTCTATCGATCTCCCAGGAAGTGACCGACTTGGTTCCAGAATAATGAAAAGTACATCACGTTAGGGCAGAAAAGTGTATCCATGAGAGACGACATGAACTTCTAAATGCGACTTACGAACAACACTTGTTACTAAAAATGAATTTATTTATGTCTTCCATCACACAACTAATTATTTTTTCCTATCTATGCTCCAGTATGTCACAAAAATGGTCGTCTGCATAGTTTATTGAAAGATTGTCTTCCTGGTGTTCACCTACGTCATACATCTGGACCAATCCGATGCTTGTGTGATTAAATAATGTAGATATATATTTCCTTTCCAGGTTTTGGATCAAGCGCACGATCCTCCAGACACTGCAATCACCACTGTACTCAAGAGTGTCTCACTGGTTATCATCATTGCGGCAGGTCTACTTGAGAATGCCTGTGTTATCTCCACCATAGTAAAGGACAAGAAACTACACAGGGCCCCATACTATTACATGATCAACTTGTCTGTGGCAGACTTGCTCCGTTCAATATTTTGTCTTCCAATTATACTGTCTACTGTTTTACAAGTATGTATGAATTATATGATAAAACATTTAATGCAATGACATGGACATTACTTTAGTGGAGAAGGTAAACATACATCTCAGAAATAGTGAAATCTTTTGACAAGTTTCCCACCCTGAAATGTTTGTCCGAATTTCTCCCAGACGACAACACCACATTTTCTTCTTCCTTTTAAGATTAAAGTTCATAAAGCCTGATGCATATTTTACGTGTTTTGCGCAGGGTTCGGTGTGGAGGTATGGCAAATCTGGTTGTACCATGCTGGCTTTTAGCTCTACATTCTTCATGTTTGGTGCTCTATTCGCTCTGCTCATACTCGCCTTAGACAGATATCTCGCCGTGGTGCATCAAAGGTAGGTTTATCAAGTCCAGTGGTCATCGTACCATTTCAGAAGAAACACTAAAGGTTAATTCTGACGAAAACTGTTTCCTGTTTTCTTGTCAATGACCGAAGTTACATGACAGTGCTTTTTGTAGGTTTCATTCCAGAAAATTCCGTGGTTTGATGTGTCTAGCTCTGGTGCTTATTGGGTGGGGTGTAGCATTTCTCTTGGCCTTTCCTCCTGTGTTTGGATTGGGTACATACAAATTCATCCCAACGGAGGCTCAGTGTACGTTTCAACACAGATTCTACAGAGACAATGACACGTTCGGCTTCACTCTCATTTTCATCGCAATACTTCTGCTCATCTTTTTCTTGTATGTACGGATATTCAAGTTCTTACGCAAACATAGACGTATGAAGCCGATACTCTACCAGCCAGCCAGGAGTGACAATTGGTCCTTTTTTGGCCCAGGCAACAATGTTGCCATGCTACACAACATGATGAACGGCTTCGCTAGAGCTGCTACCAATCCAGTAGCATTAGGTGCTCAAAACCAACCACATATCACAGGTAGAGTAACGGGGGCTAACCCTATCGGCAAGAACGAAAAATTAACCCGGATATTCGTAGCAGTGACAATTCTTTACAGTATAACTTGGGTTCCATACGTTGTCATGAACACATGGTACCTACTGGATGCACAGTACAATGTGCCGTTTTTATTCGTCACCCTAGCAACTTGGCTCACCTACTCACAGGTTGCCGTAGTACCGCTGGTGTACATCACTGGACATAGGCCATTCCGGAAATCTATGTCACATAGCAACAACCATTACATGATGGCGCCCTACCCCGGAGAATGAATTTCAAGAAGTTTTGCTTACATTTTATAAAATATATATCAGACAACATAGAATAATTGAAACATTGATACAATTAATGTAAAGGGTATGGAACTTTGCGTATTAAATATTGTTCAACCCATCTGTAGTGTATGAATAATTAATGTCCTGTTCAACAAGTAGGGGTAAACCTTTCACAAGCTTACTTCCCAAATGCCATATTTGATGCTCTGTGTATTAAACGTACTTACTGATGCGAATACTCAATTTGATACAAAAAGAATTTCTATATTTACAATTACATAGATATTTTGATGGGGTTAAGAAAAAACATTTTCAACTTAATCTAGTTACACTGTAATTATTTTGAAGTACTGGATCTTCTACATGTTGTGTTTATAGCTATTTATACATATTGTCATGATAATAAAGCATTTAAGCTTCAGCATATGTTTCTTATCCCTGAATCTTTTCCTTTCCAACACAACTAACGTCAAACATGGCAAAATATTGAAGCCTAGGTGTGAACACAGAGAACAGTTGTCCACAGAACCACACTCAATATCACAGTTCCCGAATCTCAGATATCTTTTCCCAACATCATTCCAGTAAGCTATTGAGTCGAACTTCCTTTTGAAGAATTCTTTGATCTGTAACATTGCCAATAAATTACAACCACAGCAGTGAATAATGAAGTGAGCTGAATGCATCTGGTGTTCGCTGATCCTGCGCTTCACGGGTCCTTTGTTCAGTTGCATTGGTGCTGACTTGTGGCTAATGACTGGTCTCTGTTGTGACAAATATAAGCTGATTGAGAGTCGAGGATATTAAGACATTGCCACAAAACGGACCAAACGTACACCATAAACATTCGTATACACATATGGTATTTGTATTGTCCGCTCTTTTTTCATGTGCCACAATTTCAATGAAAATGTTTAAATTGAAACGTACTTAAAATTAAACTTCAGAGACAAATGTCACCAGTGAATTTACACTACACAAGTGCGCAATATATTGAAACAATGGAAGGAAAAGTTACTGCCAGACGAAATCCACTATGGATTCCAGTCACGTGTGACAGCTTCTCTTTCACATTAACAATCCACATCCAGGTTTTAAGTACTCACACGAGAGCCTTACTTCACTTTGCTATGGGAAAACTATTGTCATGTAGATGTGCATTTTTTTATTTATTCAATTTAGTTTGATGTCAAAATTAGAATTGATTTAAGATTTAATATTGTCAGATCCCGGTTTAATTACAGATTTTGTCTGAAAAATATCCAAAGGGAAAAGCAAAACGTTTCATTATGTCCTTGCATTCCATATTTGGAATACACCTGCTTATCTCTGAAGAGTTTTGGAATTAGATATAAAGATACCCGAGAACATCTGGAGTAATTCTTGTACGTGCATCAGGGTGATTTTGCCATCGATGCTCCGACAAAAGCTTTTTACTTTAAGTTTGATTGTCAGCAAAACGGAAGCCTCAACAATTTATTCCTGATTGAAAAATAATGAACTGAGGCCTGACATGGAGAGGTGATGGTTTTTCTTCGAAACTTCGGTTTTAGATAGTTTAATTGCACCACTTTCCCGACATTTCTTTTTTCCTTTTCAGTTTCAATTACGAAAGTTAAAAATACATACAATTGTGCTTACAGCACCACGCATTCAATCGATCTTTCCCTAAATTATACAAAGGTGGCAACAAAGGCTTGCACAGGAAGAGCAAAATAAAAACAACAAAGAAAAATGCATCCAGTGAGGATAGAACGCAGGACCTTTTGATGATCATTCTGATGCCTTCCTGACAGTGCTGGCCAGACATATCTTGACCATCACATGCAACCTCTTTTTTTTTTTAAAAAAAATTTGGAGGACACAAGTCCTTTTTGTGGGGCCACCGATATCCCTGTTTTGGACTTCTGGTGGCATCTGCCTTGGGTTTGAAGCCAGGCAGCAGATGTAAATGTGGTCTATGCCATCAACACATGTACCACAACATCTGAATCAGATTCAAAAGACAAGCTTGCTCTGGGGTGTCTGAATGTAGACTATTTGGTGCACTACTTTAATCTCTTTCAAGTTACTAGAGCTATTGATGGGCCTATTTCTCTTGAGAAAACCGGAAATAGTAAAACTTTTATTGCCCCTTTTACTGCCTCTGTATATGAAGAACGTAATCCACAGATATAAGAACGGAAATCATATTTTGGTCAAAATCAATTCTGCGACGTTCTCTGTTGGACAGTACAGTTAACAATTTGTACATTTCCCTCTTACGCCTGAAGATTTCTGACTTATTTTGCATCAGGTTCGAATGCAGTAAACATGCCAGCCATTGCCATGGAATCCTTCTTGCTTGTATTTATGTCACGTAATGACGATACGTTGCAAAAAAGTCCATTAACTGGATCAAGCGAAAATCATAGACACAGATGAGAATTAGTATGTTGCAAATGTATGCATAATATGGGGCAAAACTAATCCTTGCCATTTACTTCCATGCACTGAAACTGAAAGTTGAATTACTGCGCATATTTTTGTAAATTGTAGGAAAATGGATTGTCTTCGTTTTATACCCAAAATTCTGCCGCTACAACAAACAAGAATGTCGATCAGCATTGTGTCGCACCACATTTCAGTTTGTTTGTATCTGGTATCATTTTTAAGTGTACGAAGTGGGATTAATAGTGAGATGAAAAGTCAGGAAGAGATGAAAGTGAGATGAAGAGAAGAGTGAGATGATGAAATGAAAAAAATGGGCCAAAATGTATGAAACCAAATCTGGTATTATCGGGGGGAGTGGGTAGTGGCCACGAGCAAGCATACAAACAACCGTACTAACGCACAGACAGCACAGTGACCAGCACATTTATGGTCCACAAATTTCCTTAGAATCTGTACTTTATGTACGATAGAAATGCCGTCCCTTTCATACAAATTTATGGCTCGTAAAATTTCTAAAGACTTGTTTTGTGGTAATTTAAGGTAGTTCTTTACAACATTGACGTCACAGCCATGTGTTCAAGGCCAAAATGTAAACAGTCAAGCTTCATTGACCATTTGCTGCACATTTAACAGTGGTCAATAACAATGCATTCTGATGGTCAGTGGAGCATGAACCTTTTTGGGAGACAAAATAAAATTTATAATTTCATCAAAATCTTAATTTAAAAATAGAAAGATATTGAGTAACTCAATAATTTTTATCTGATGCCACTAGTTTTTAACATCTGCAACATTCTGTGAAGTCTTAAGAAGTTTCACCATGCCAAATTTGAGAAAACTGCAGATTACCATTGGTTTCAATGGGAAATTTGGTCATCTTTGTAGTGTGATTACTTAATAATCAGCTGGTGAATGTTGCTGAAACTTTCAGGAGATATCTTAAAATAGTATGTTCTTCAAATGACTGCTGATAAATTTGCAAAGTGTATGTTGTATCGAAGTACCTTAATTACATGTTCCAAAGTCATTGAGTCGATCTTTACTAAAATATGTATATTAATCAATTATTATTTTTACCTCGAAAGAAATAGCGCGGTAATAAAAAAATATATAATTGCATTCAACATATTTTTTGCTCGCAGGCTGTAATACTGTAAAGTTAAAACATATATATTCCGAACCTATACCGTATATACTATCAAACCTCGGGCAATTACTGTCATAAATACTTCAATGTGACAACTTTTGTTCTGTCGGAATCAACCCCAGAGATCGTCTACAAGAGCAACGTATTTCTTCAGTTGCTTTGGCAGGGGAAGCCGCTCAATGGAAGGAAGAATGCTTCTACCTGAGCTCACTTCTGTTATTTGATCTCGCACTGCTACTCGGCTTGCTTCTAGCAGAGATTGTGGTCGTTGTACCTGTAAATATAAACTAGTACTCAAACATCTGTATTCCAGTAAGAGAGGAAAATAAAGTTTTATTTTATTTGACATGTTTGAAAAGTGTATACAAAGATAATTAATTTTTTTTTAAAATGCTAAAACATTACGGACATTTTCAAAAAAATGTGAAAATCTACCTTGTCGACAACCCAGTTCCATATTTCTTTTTGCGAATTGACCTCTCTGTGCCAGCGTTTGGAACATGAATAATCCAGTTCTTGCAGTTTTTCCAGTATAATTCGCGTGCTACAATAAAATCTCAAGCGTTCTTATACCGAGCGAGTACATTCGATTTCTATCCTTTTTAAATTATAATTTGTAATTTTTATCACCACCGATTTCTAGGAAATTCGTACCTGAACCACTTTTCGAGAGAAAGGTGACATCCAGCTTCTAAAAGACATCGAACAAGCCTTGCATTAGCCACCAGGACTGACATCTGAAGCGGGCTGTCCACAGTAGCGCAGTGAGTATGCAAGTAAGCGCCATGTCGAATGAGAGTTGTAGCAATATCTATTTGTTCTCGTAGTACGGCGTGTTGCAATGGAGTGTAACCTCGCTTATCCACAACATTCAATTTGGCTCCATTTTGCAGCAGCAGCTGGACTGAGATGTACTGGCCTCTGGACGCTATGGAAAGTGGGGACTCTCCCAAGCTGTTCAGGGTATTTACATCTGCATTATGATTAAGCAGATATTCTATCACCTCCAAATGGCCACATTCTGATGAGCGTAAGAGGCCATCATTAAGGTTCAGGTCTGTTCCGGGACTGGAATTATCCATAAAATGCTTAACAATCGAAAAATGACCCCTCAAACAAGCCAAGCTGAAGGGACTAAAGTTGAACTTGTCAATCGTGTCAAGTTCACATTTATGTTTGATCAAATGCTTCACTATGGCAGTGTTGCCACGAACTGCCGCTATGTGTAACGGAGATCTTCCATCACCATTTACACTGATTTCAGCTCCTTTTTCCAGGATCCACTTGACCATATCAGGATGATCTCCCAGTGTGGCATAATGCAGAGCAGTTTGGAAGTATGGTCCAATCCAGTTGACATCAGCTCCCTTATCAAGAAGAAGCTTGGCCATTGTTATGTCGCCATAGCTTGCGGCCCACTGGAGTGCTGTTTTACCTTCTTTCAAACCGCTTCCTTCCAATTCACACCCATGTTCAAGAAGCATCTCTACAAGATCTATTCGTTCCATTCTGGCTGATGTTACAACTGGTGTCTCGAAATAGCACTGGGTACCACAATAACTCGGTTTGTTAATATCAGCACCAAAATTAATCAACATCTGTACCATAGGAATATTTTCGTGCTCAATGGCCAGGAAAAGGGGTGTCTTGTGCTGCACGTTCGTTGCATTTAGATCCACTTGGCCAACTGTAGCCAGCATCGTTGCTGTATCAATGTCATTCTTAAATATAGCATCAAAGAAATCATCTTCAAGGTTGTCGTCTCCAAACTCGCAAACATCTGGACTTGCCATTGTCACCTGCAACAAAATATTCGACAGTTTGCTTTATTAAAATTTACAGCAGTCAACTTATCGATTCAATTTCTGAGTGGAAAATCATCAGTACTCAAACCACTATATCTACAGTATCATACACCGCCTCCTGCTGAGGTTGGTTTCGACGAGCAGATTTCTTTGCAACTTTGACAGCAATGTTAAAAGTTCAGTTAGAACGGCAAGTTCCTTTAGCATCTTTTTACTTGTTGCAAGCAGAGTCCGAAATGCGGGAATTCTATCAATACCTTTTTTTTGGTGTACTTCATTTGCCACGTCATAACAAGTAATATCTCAATCCATTTAAACTAATCTCATGATCTAGAGTCTACATGTCTGATCACGATAATAGCATTTCCTCAAAAATAATGACACGCATTTCAATATGATACGTTTAGACTTACTCTTCGTAATCAGCCACATACGACAATAATTTAAGCACCATACAACTTTTCACAGAATGTGTAAATAAACGGTTTTCCCCTTCATTTCATCATGCACACAGGCCAGCTGATATATTAACAGCGCCCTCTTTGAGTCACCTTAGACCCTACTTGTTTGGCACACTTGTAATTTATTTTTGCGACCTCGGAAGTTACTCTACATCTCCAACAAAATACCCATGTCAGCCCAATTGCAACTAATAAATATCCAAATGTGGAGAGAATCTTTAATATAGTATATTAAATGCCCATTAAAAACAAAAGAGCAGATGGCAAAAACTGGAACTACATCAACTGGTGAAGCACCTGAGGGTGACAAGACAAAAACAGG
>JBCAUG010715202.1:0-45707 GCA_038406175.1 Haplosyllis leylae | reverse complement strand
AATAGGTCCAGTGCACGAACTAATACCCATGAATCACTGCTGTCACCCCCTGAGATTAAACAACTCCTGCTCTCCTCGCTGACCTGGTGGACACTCAATTCTGACTGGGGTTGAGTTTTACTACATAAACCAAGACAGTGTAGATGTTGGTGACATGTATAATGTCAGAAAATTGGAAATTAGGGCCCTAAAATTCAGTGTTGAACTCTGCAATTGTACAGTGAGGCCAAACATGGCACAACATGGGCTACTTGTAAAATGACCCTCTGTAGATAGCACCTGTTGTTTAATGCTTCCAAGATCGCAAAAATTACGTTCTTAATTAATACATACACTTATGCCTTGAATTGATCAATATATTGCAGCAAGGTAAAATGTTACTAGAGATTTGTGAAAATATTACAGGTTGTTCAATGGACATAGCTTTTTAACGTGGACAATTTAAAATCAATTGTATCAGAATTCAGAACACAATTCAATAGCTAGGACATAAAATTCAGCAAATTAGAAGTGGCGGAAGTGATCTGTTTGTAAAACTAAAACGAATTACACTGAATGACGACTAGATGTCTGTCACTACTAAAATCGGTTATATCATGAAAACAAATCCGATATGTGTCCCGCCATGTACTTCTTAAATCCGGAACAATCTGATAATGATAATGATTTGCTTATAGTAATGCCCATGCAGGATAAATTTGGAATGGACCCAAACAGTGGTCAGTGAAAAAGAAAAGTATTGTTCCTCAAACGCACCAACAACGCTTGATTCCTTTTTGCTGAATAATTATCTCTGTGTCAGGGTGTGTTTTTTTTCTTATAAAATTTATATCACATAAGGACAGAAGCTTTTTGAACAGTTTGAACGTTGGGAATCTGTGAAACGACCCCTTCTTGTACGTCTTGGTGTTCCTTACGGCCATCTACGAGCTACGAGAGGGATGACAGTTTTTGTTTCTTTGGTAACTCTTTCTTTTTTGATTTGTACCTTGTTACCCTAAATGAATATTTAAATATTTTAACAGAAAAATATCTTCAACCAAATATCTGATCTCATACTCATTCATAATTTATCAAGTGAACTAGCCTCGGTTGCGCTAGTTGCTGAAATAAAAATATTAATAATTAATACAATTAAAGCCACCTAGACATGATTAAGCATCTAAGTTTTTACCCCGATTCATCAAGTTATACGTCAAACCCATCTTGCACAGGAAACCCATGCATCAACATCTTGTTTCATTGGTATCTAGTAGTCACTTTCTAAGTATTAGCTATCGTCACATCAAATTTATTTCATTGCATTGTACTTGACAGATCATAACGCAAAATATGTAAAATTGTTGTTCATTTCTTTTGAAATCCAGTTTGAATGCCCTATTCTGTTGGCACAAAACTATTGCAAGGCTTCTGGGGATAATTGTAAAATTTTGCTGATACTGTTCTCTGAGGAACCAGAAATTCCAGCCTCAAGTCACTGGTACAATGCAATGCAAAATGTCAAATGCTTAATCTTCAGCACTCGGAACTTCAGTTGCCTTGAGCACTAAATGACATCACAAGTGAATCCTCTCCACATTTAGCAATATACCTTCTGCACTTTGTAGAAGCTGCTTTTGTGCTTCTGGGACTGAAGTACTTTGGTGCTAATGTTGCTGAAAATGGTTGGAGGCAGAGCTAAGTGTACACCAGTGTGAGTAATGCAATCTATCTTACACAGAGATTACAGATCCATCGGGGAAGTACAAGATAAGATGATTCGCATCTTGTCTTGCAGTGATAAATTAAATTTACGCTTTCCAAATTGGCTTAAAAGAAGTTTCCATTTCTTTAAATATACGAATAGAAATGTTAAATTTTTAACATTATTTACAAGATAATTTGCAGTGAAATTGGACTTCTCTAAGAGAGATCTTTGACAGTAATCCTTAGAATTAAAAATGACCACCGGAAATTCCTATTGTATATTTCCACTGGACAATTTTAGCCAAAGCTGAGCAGACAAGTTTTCATTAAAACATACACGTTCTCTCGTTGCCCAAAGGGCAGCTGATAATGGTACATTAGACATAATGCCAAGTGTTTGATCTGTGAAACTCTCGTGCCATTCATTGCTCCAGGTGACAATACATTACAGAAACACGTCAACATTACAGCTCATTTCCAGGAACATTCGCAGAGAACAGCATTCCATGTCATGTGTTGAATGTTCAGCGTAGAAACGCCAGCGGAATTCACAGACTGGCTGAGTTTGGAACAGTTTTTGCTTGGACAGCTGGTTCGTTAAAATATTTGCTTTCCGACTCACAGAATTCCACCACTTATTTCGTAATTAATATCTAAAGAAATCGTCAGATCTGAGAAGTGATGATTCTTACCAGGTAGGCGTCCAGGGGAGCTGGTCCTGTAGGTTTAATGGGAGTGTACTTGTCACTGAGGACGCTGGTATCAGGGTGGTTCTCATAACGAGGTACATCCTGAAACAGAAAAAATTTAAACGGTTCTGAACTGTCTAGCTAAACTCTGGGATTTGTTCCATGTTGTCTGAATAAATGACGATGCGTCCGGTCGTCGATACTCAAACGCAAGTTTGACACATAAACTATATTTCTCCCTGTTTTATGTACAGGAGATATTTGAATGCTTATTTCAAACTTTCCACACTGTGGAGCCGATATTCATTCTGCAAATTTTGCAATTTCTGCATGTTTTTGCATGTTTAACTTAAATTCGCAGAGTGATATTAAAATGTTAGCTTTCATTTCGATATTTATGTATAATACTAATTGTGACAAAAAACTGCAATACGGGAAGGTACAAAACATAGGTGAAGTAAAATGAACACATCAGGTATTAGTTACTATATTTCAGTTACATTTAATTTTTTTCTCACAATGTAATTTTGATTTGGCTGTAGTTTTCACTGATTAATCTGTGTCTTCGTGAGGGCGCGATATTCGTCTTTCCCTACACAATCTATCACTACACTGTGCAAGTTCAAATATAAGGATTCTATTGAAAAATAATAAAAAAAGTTTATTTACGTATCACCTGCATGCTGTAACCAGGATAATCTCTAACAGTAAATACTGCTGGTTGCTACCCAACAAAGCCAACCTGTTTATATCCAAAATAAACCATGTTTGCCGTCCATGACATAACGTTCATTTGCCACCATCCCACTCCGGTAATAAGCACACTTAAGAGTGACAAAATTGGCACACATCTAGTTGAAAGCCAAGTAATAAAAGTCTGATATATTCGCTTAATGAAAGAGATAAAGGAATACGTACTGATAAGACATGTTTCATGTGCGTCTTAAGATCCGACAGCTCATTGACGAGTTCACCTGCGTGCCTCACCGTCGTGTGATGACTTACATCGTCTCTGCAAACAAAAAGTAATATATCACAATTGAAACGAGCAGATCTCTTGAAGAACACTTCACACATTTCCGTGTGTGATTCAAAACTGGAGGAAATTCCACTTGGGAGGTTACATCACCATGATCACAATCATCCATGAGGAATAAAAATGACTTTAAATACATGAATGTACGTGTCAGGAAGTTTTGTCGTTCTCATAGTTGAATGCTAAGATATCTTTATTTCATTCTTTCTTTATCAGTTTTCCCATCTGAATTCCCTACATAATTGGGCAAGTGCTTGAATCCATTTCATCCAAAATTTCCGTCAATGTGTTCAGTCTAAAAGTCTTGTACTTCAAATGTGTTTTACCACACATCATTATCAACACTAGTGTAAGTATCAAAAGCCTATTTAATTATCAGTAAGTGAAGGTTTGTTTGCCTAATTTGTCTAATTAGGTTACAAAACTTCAAATTGAAAAAACTAGAATGCTTCGCTTACAAATACTATCAAGTGATACCCTGTTGCGAAGTCTGATGCCCATCCATCTAACGGTTTTTTGTATTAGTAGCTGCCGCCAGTACATTATTTCATTACTCTTTTGACACAACTAAATGACAAGAAAGTGTACGCAACAATAGTCGTGACAGCAAAGAAAAGGCACTTTGATGTGAACTTTAATCTATTTAAGTCAAACAAGAGTTGCATGCGTAGATTTTTCTGAGGCTTTCTGCCTGCACACCACTGGGACTAATACATCATCACTTCTATTTACTGCAGTGACATTTCACAAGTAAAAATGGGCTTCATTTGAAAGCCAAGTCAACTTATTATTCATGTCTAATGTGCGGGATCACAGAAACAATTTCAATGTTCAAATGGAAGACTGTAACACAAATCTATGAACAAAGTTTACCCTAATTCATCAGAGCACAATGTAAAATTCATGCAAACCAATCAAACAAGTAGAATAATTTATAGGCTCTACTCTATGATGCTTTGCTTGCATGTATTGCTGCGATCTGGGGTCCCGATGGCAAGGACACTCTGCCTCTCAATGTCTTTACAATGCATGACCGCCAATAACTTACACAACATGCACATATTAACCCTTTTGTGCGCTTTATTACGGCCTAATATCAGAAATTATCTCGGGTCTTGTGTGTAGCACGAAACCTTACGAGACATAAATACAAATTCACCGCTACGTATCTTAATGCACATTGTCAACAGCTTCAATAGGACCTTTATTTCCCTGTCATGCAAATCTACCATCAGAAAAGAACAAAACATCTTTCTTGGCATAAACAAAAAAACTTGGTTCTAACTGGGTTAGATATTGACGGTTTCTTCTGAAATTCGTAATTTAACGTTGGCAGATGGTTCTCTGAAGATTCACATTGATTGTACTTTGAATCCAACGACTTCCAGATACTCCTTTTCATGTAAATAAGGTAATTACAGTATTTAGAATTGCTCATACGGTCTGCGCCATTATCTGGCGGGATTAAAAGTTCTGCAACGCTGCGGAATAGTGAACACAAATACCCAGCCTCGAAAATGCCATGTGCTGAAAAACTTTTTGCTGCAGCTTTTCGGTCTCGAAAACTTTTCTTTGCATTTTAAAAGAATGAGTTTTGCATACTTTAAATAATTATACTTCACTAAAGTACCGAATAATTTTTCAACTTTTAAAAATATCCCCACTTTTTCAATATTGACGTAATATTTCCTTTGCTGAATATAAAGTATATTTTTCTGAGGATTCTTAGAATAATAAATAAGAACACTGTACCAGCGGAAATAATGTGAAACCAACGTGATTTGACCCCAACTTTACTGGAATTTTTAAAAAAAAACAACAAGATCCTAAGATCTTGAAGTGTTAAAACAGGAATGTTCATGACGCGGGGAGTTGTCTTGTTACCCACGGGACGGATCGTGACTGTGCACCGATCAAGCGCCGTGACGCGGCAATCTCTGCGCCGCAGACGAACGTCACATCGAATCTCCGCAGAGTAAAGACAATCTCTGATTCAGGCAAACAATACTGATGTTTCACTTCACAAAGGAAACAAATAAGCTTAAACACACTGATGTTTTACATCAGTGCGTAAAGGATCAGGTTACGAGGAATTTGACTGAGAATGTCCACTTAATGTTTAGACATGTCCCGTTCTAATGCATGCAAGAAGGATTAGAGATAAAACTGACAAAGTATTGTACGTAACACGCAAGATTGAAAAATAATATTCTAGACAAAATCTACATAAAAAGTCACAGGTCACCACTATTATTTGCTTAGCCATTGGTTAAATTTAACCAGGTAATATTAGCCGTGTAAAGACAGACCACAAAACCTTTAAACTTTACCAAAGTGAAAAACTTATATTTCGTTTAATTTTGATGTCGTGAAAGGATAAATGGTTCGTTTTCCTTGGTCCCGAAGATATAAAAAGTTTCGACATGACATTAAACTTTATTGTAGGATTCATGTTAATTTTAATCCGTGGGTCTGTAGAAGGATTGCCACCAAGGACCCGCAAAGTAGATTACAATCTCATTATTTAAATCTGTCGGCTGGAAATAAATAGAAGCTCGTCCCAACAAATTTAGGGTTTTTAACGTTCACACCAGTTCATTACGATTCATCTGATGTTAGAGAACTTCGGAGTAGTGAAACGTTCATTCCGATCTCACTTTTCCACTTCAGATCTAAACGGTAAATATTCTAACAGAATATGGAAAACACTTCTACAGAAGTGTAATGATTGAAAATTTAAAAGGCTGCATTCCCTAATTAAGCTAAAGAATTCTTGGAACCAGTTTTCTTTGGTTGCACTTGCATGACAAGGAAATGTTAACAATTTTATGGTACCATTCTGCAGAATGAAATCCTGTGTAGAGCAATAAGCGGGTTTCGTGGTGACATTAAGACTGTGAGAATTAGAGATAATGGAGAAGAATAGGTTTACCTGGCATGTACAGCACCCTTACAGCCAACGTTTAGGTTAATATCTATAAACATGATACAAAGACTGGACTGCACTCAGAAACATGGCGCAACGTGTTGACGATTAGGTCAAGGAAAAATCGAGTTACCTTCGTGGGGCGATCACGAGATTATGCCACGAGTCAAAACACTGCACATTACCGGTTACATGGGTCCCTAGTTTTGTATGCAGTCCACAGAAGGCTCAATTCTGTGAACATTTGATGTTTAAAACTGTTCTCGCTTCGAGTAACAGAAATGAAGATGGCAGAGTTGATATCAGTAGAATTAAGTAAGGTGACATTGTTGTCTTCCATTCTTCCATTGAAATTATAGTGTCAGCCAATGGTACAAAAATATTTCTGTTTGAAAACTCAAATGTGGACACAAAAGGCTAACAATTACAATTTGACAAACCGACATCGCATGCGGCACTGCAGTTCCTGCACGCGGTTCCAGCTTTATGGCACAATTGCTTCCATTACCACCACCAACTCTCACCGTACACTCGAAAGCTTGAATCTCACGACTTACTTATGTATGTGTTCAAACCCAGTTCAGCACAGCCGGTTGCCTATGACACAGCTGTCCTCTCAATAAAGATGCCTGGGAATGCCTATGAATTTACGATATGAAACGAGATCACCTAAATTGACATCATTTTGCTAATATTGCCAGAAATGTGTGAGAGGGTATGATGCAAAATGATTCGTAAAGTTTGTACAGTCGTGGGAAAAACTGAGATGGACTAACTTGTCCATTTTGTAAACAATGTAAAGTTTAAGCAAATTTCTAGTTAGGAAAATCACCTTTCGTCGTCTACCAATTATACATCTTTTTCTGATGCAATTGGGTTTACTACAAAATTTAATTCTCCCATTGTTGGAGACAATTTCCAGTCTGTCTCAGTCAGAGCGACGGACTCAGTGTTTAGTCACGTACCTGACGGTGGAACATGTCTGTTCTCTGCTTCTCCAGAACATTACCACTTTTGTCCAAAATCACGTAACTGTCCCCTGTTTACGCAAGACATTATTGAATGTTGAATCTTGGGACGTGATTATTCCATATGCCGTGTAATTTGGAGAGGAAAAACTTGCCTAGGCAGAAAAAAAATAAAAGAAAATTTCAGATGTCTTTGGAATGTTTGGTTGAACTTTGAACAGACAGTACTCATTCTGCGGTACCTTAACCAGGCAGCGCGCCAGTTAATCCAATTTAGCTGGTTGATTTCCTACGTAGTACGTGAGAAGCTTTCGTACTGCGGGACATGATGCAAACTCCTTTATAAGAAATAAAGTTGTACATACTTGTTTTAACTAAAATCTTTACACAATCATCTTGAATATTTTACACAACTCTAATTGGAAGTTCAGACAAACTACCATCCAGAAGAAAAGCAAACCGACACGGGTATCAATTTTACTTTGCTGAACTGGTCAGCTTTAACGTTTCTGCAAACCACCCCCGGAGCACTTGAATATTTCCTAATATTGACGTCCACACTCATTCTTTGGCCATTGAAATAAAATCTTCACGACCGAAGGATCCAAATATTCAGATGGCCCAACCTATTCATTGAAGCACACGTGTTGTTATCATATCATTTCAAGGGCCTCAAGAAAGCAACCGTATCTCTACAACAGTTGTAGCCAAGGTTAAAAACACTCGATTATCAGTTACCTGTTCTTCAATCGCATTAAATTGTCGTAAGAATATTTTGCATCACTATCAACCAATAAGTAAAATGTCGAGGAGTGAAGAATTCCACTTTGGCGACTCGTTAATGTAGGAGTACCACCCCATCCCCCTATCTGGTACACCATCTCCCCTGTCTGGTACACCATCCCCCTTTCTGGCACCCCATCACCCCACCCCCTACTCTGGCCCCCCTCCCCCATACACCCCATCTGGTCCACACTCCCCCCAGATATTTGTTTCCGAGGTTCATTTCAATCTCACCTTGCATGGGTTCAATCTCAGCTCATGTGCTCCCCTCCACGCAAAAATAATCACCTCGCGTGGAAAATTCCCAAAAAAGTCATGAAACAACCCCGTTTCCATCAATAAGGTAACTCTCTACGAGTCACCAAAAATGAATGTGATCACTTCGGTTGCAGCTGCATGAAAGTATTTTGGAACTTCAAAAATGTTTTCGTGACTAAGCTTGCAGAAATACATTTCGTCATTTCTAACGTTATATGTGTCATCATCATCATCACTGCCACCATATGCCTAAGGATAGATTTAAACTTTGGCGAGTCAAAGGGTTCATTTGAAAAGAACGATTCTAACCTCATGGTGAAAAACACATTCCTATCTTCAGTACAATACGGTACAGGCCAAAACCTTGACGTACTATGCTGCAGTATACACAAACAACAGCAGGACATAGCACGTCTTAACTGTCATTGCCCAATGGTGTTCAGGAGAAAACGTGGTATTCCTGGGTTGAACATCATGCTCGCTGTCCGACTTGAGTCGTCAGATACGTGATTAAAGGAAACGTTAAAGGATAATTCCCTTGGATAACAAATGATTTCTTGATTGGGAATAGAAAATTGTTGTACTTGTGAGTTTTTGGCGAGCTCTGACATGGTGACAGTATCTATTACATATTCATTTTTTCTTCTTTGTCATTCAAAATTAAATTAAATTTCTTCTGGGTACAACTCAAGAAACGCAGCACAATTTAATTTCACTTACATTACCTATTTTTGCCAAAACAACGTGACTACACAAATCACTATTTTACCGCCACATATTAGTGCGGCGTGCCTTGCGAGAAACATGATATTTCAGAGTCGTGTCTTTGAAACTGTGATGTGCTGAAAGGCCAGCACTCTACATACTACAAAGAAAGAAAATTAAGGATTAGTAACCAAAGAATATTTCATTATATTCGACTATATTCACTTGAGAGACGTGATATGTTACTTGCTGATATTTTCTTCGCAAATTAATTTTAAACTGAGACTAAAAGTAACGTTCGTGCTTTTTAAAAGTCATACATATCCACTTCATTTCAAAAGTTGGAACGGTACAGCTGCTGGTAGACAATACTAGCGTAACAAGCCACAAATAACGCGTTGTATGTTGGTACGACTTTAAAGATTATAGCAATGTTTTCATTTGAATGTACGTCAGTTATTATTAAACCAAGTACAACCAATCTCAGCTAACTGAACCCGAATGGGCATTTAGAATTGTGTTACAAGCACCCCCACGACCCCTGGTGCTGCTATCTTGTTTCCCTGCAAAATAAGGATCCTGCCTGCCTAAAATGATATCAGTATTTTGTCAATTACACCTTGCATGGAACTTTTACATTTATGGACGTTGTCAACCATTTCCAACCAAAGAACTGGTGTACATTTGAATTTTACTTAGTTCAATTCATCGAGGCAGAGTTCAAGGTACTTTCCGGGTAGTATCGTCACTTTCTCGGCTGGATGAAATTTTAGACATCACATTTCATTAATCTGACTTATTTGTGTTCGATGATATGGAACCAAATGCAGAGCTGGAGTGGCTCAAATAGTCACAGCACTGACCACTATGCTGCTTGATCCAGTAAATACATATGCAAGTACATAGGTCAAAAACACTAGAGGTGAATCTGAGGATTCCATTACATATGGGTGACAAAGCATGCAAGGAAGGGATCTGCTGTGGTTTTGAAACCCAGGCCAGACCTCTCCAGAAGTCCAAAACAGGGGTTTTAGTGGCCCCACAAAAAGGACTTGTGTCTTCCAAAAACTAAAGACAACAACAAACCTTTTTTTGTCCTACAAGGTACACTTTCTTGTCACAAATTAGTACTTTTTTACTTTTTTCATCTTGCTGTCACTGAGTGACTACTTACTGCTATATTTTATCCGTATGTGGAATGTTTGGCAAAATTAACTCAACTGCAGTAGAAAATGAAGAAAACAGTATAATCTCGCGTGGGATAAGAGGGAGATGTTGATACAGAAGTTATGCGGAAAGGTCGAAACATTTAAAATGCTGGTATGCTTGATGAGAAAAATGCCAAGAGGTTCGCGTTGTAGTAAGCTCCTTCGCTGCAGTTTTTGGAGTTTTGAGATTACCATAAAAGAAGTTCCTTTGATTGACTCTTGAAATGTTACGAAAATCTGTCTCTGCTTGGAGTTCTCGGTGCAAAATACTTTTCGACCACAACGAGCGCGAAATTGTAACTTTGAAATTCACAATTTATTCGTAACTAATGTGCAATAAAGCAAGGGACACCGTTGTACCAGTTTACAAGTTAATCTAATTTCAGCTGCTTGATTTCCCATGTAGTGCATGAGAAGCTTTCTTACAGCACAACTTTACTGTTCTGGCTTAATGATGACCTATGGTCAGAAGGTCTAGTCACGTAATTCTGCTGACATATAAGCTTCTTAAGGCTCAGCTGGACATGCCACAGACCAAACAAAGTTTGAAAATAATTAATTGCGCAGGGAACGGAGCTGTTTAGTTGCCTTACAACGTTATTCGACGGCTTTTTTTTTTTTTTTTTTAAAGATATTTGTGAACGGCAACCAACAAACCTGCCGTCTCTGTCCAATTTCCTTTCTTTTGGCGTATTTGTGGCCATTATTTGATTGCACAGAATGCACAGATTATCAGGTTTATAAGATCAACTGACGCTCATTTGATTGGGAAAATATGATTTCATGTCATCAAACAACAGTACATAAAAAGGAAACACTTAACTTACAAAAAAGTCTCTCTTTTCAACAGTGTGCAAAATTGTGTCAAAATGTGATGAAATCTGTCTTACGAAGATCACTCAGTGACAATAATTCAACTAATTGTGTTAACAATGGAATAATTATAACTGGGAAAAATCTATGGCTATCTATGCTAAATTATCTGAAACAATTTTCATATTGTAAGTAAGAAGTGATCTGCATCAATAAGTTGTGTACATAGATAAATAACAGAGAAGTCAGGAATAATTGATGATACTTGTTCATGGTTGACGAATCAGCGTTAATTAAAACGTGGTTTCACTGATCCTGTTGTAATAAGCGAATCTGTTCCGATACAGAATGGCGCATTTTGGACTCCCCTGCGTTCTTTCATTTAACACAAATAGAATCCCACTATTGCGCAAAATTAATGCTGTTTCATGATTCGGTACCAAAAGTTTGTTTTTAATCCTTCGTAAAATTCAGTTCGGCCATCCAATAACTGCACGCAACATCCTAAGCTACCAGCCATGTTTTCTCGAATGAAGAGCTTCGCGGCACCATCACCTACAGCAGTCTGGACCAGATCCACACACAAACACCTCATATATCACACAAATATACCATTAGGTAATAAAAGATTAAAGCTATGAAACAATCTGATGCTACCTTAAATATTATACTTATCCACATGTGAAATATCACATTTTGTCCGTTTGTTTCTCCTAATACCTCAAAAGGCGATTTTAAACTTAGTTTTTGGGATGACTCTGTGTTAATTAACGGTGATTAAGTAGCTTCATCTTGAATTAGAAATTTTCATCTCATGCAGGTAAGTGAACTATCACACCTGAAGAATACACTAATTAATGTCAGGGATGAGAGTTTTCATTTGAATCATTGTCTTAAATGAATGGTTCCCCAGATGGATCCTCTTGTCTCAATACCAGTTTTGTGGACATGTCTCTACAACGGAAGATATGACGAGGAACAATTTCCAAGATACGAATGTGACTTCATGTCTTTGAACGACACGGTATTTGCTCAGCCTGGAAAAGGAAATTGCAACCTTCATAATTTCAGTTACTTCCTTTTATGGTTTTCATATCACACAATTAGGGTCCAAGTAACTTTGAGAGGGTAATGACCAGAACACAAATGAATCTATCAGTGGTTCAAAAAGCTACGTTGTGCGTTGTTTAATATCTTCGTGGCCATTTTCCAGAATGAAATGAGTATGGTGCCAGGAAGCTGGGATTGCACAAGTGATCTCTGCACGGATATGCTACACAACATGCAAACATATAGACATTCCACCTTGTGCCTCTATCAGTGACGTCGTGGCGACAATCTGACTCGAACAAAGCCAAAACCTACTCCATGTTGGACACTCATCTTAAACATCATTATATGGCATCCTGCACGCGATGGAAACAAAGTAGCTAAATGGAGTTTCAAAACTCATCAGTTTTTGGTATTCCTCCAATAACTTGGAGAATGGAAAATATTGTCCTTTGCAAGAGCTACAAGATGAAGATCGACAAATTACCATAATTTCTTGACCACAATGGGTATTTAAGCTGAACATTATCTACCATCTATGTTCACTTTAGTTAGCTATTCCTCTATTTTTGAACAGAAACACATTTCACATTACCTTCAAATTATTATTGGTTATTATAATTAAAACGAAATTGTCCAAAAGAAAAGCCTTTCTGAAAAGGTAGCAGTATTCTTTCACTTTAAGCGCTGAACTTACGAGCACAAATTCAACAACATTTTGCATCATTTATCAAAAAAAAAATTAAATGAGATATGTGTGTGTGGATGAAAGTCAAACGACTGTAAGCTAATGGAGCCACGAAGCTGGGTTTCGTACAGAAGCTGCTTTGGCATGCATTGTGTGCCACATGCGATCACTGAAAGTTTCCACAAAGTTTAGTTGTATGAAAGATTGAGTGGCGTCAGCATACTTAATCTCTTTGCAACGCAAAGGTAATGTGTACTCAGTTGCAGTCACAATGACAGTTTGCATGGGATGCACACCATTTTATCTGCATCTATGACGGACACCTGCCTTTCATAATTGTATCATAACAATACATGATACATGAACTGTTTCATCCCAGTTTCATTATACAGAATGGCTTTCAACTGCCGAAACAAGGCACTCCAGATCTGGTGTTCAAGATGGCTTCGCATGAGTGAACCAATTCAAATCCAAGTTGTCCATGAGAATATTTCATTGGGGGAGGGGGTCAGGTAAACCATCCCAGTCAAATCTAAAGTCAAAGTTATCCATGAGACGTTTTCATTTCTGGCGGTGGGGTAGAAAGGTAAACCATCCAGCTCACAGGGTATGACAACCATCATGGGGGAGGCCACACAAGTCACAACTGGGATGGATAACATGAACTGAAATCAAACGAAATTTCAAGTCTCGCTTGTGAGGCTACAATAACACGGGCAAACAAATATTGGCTTCTAGGAATCCCTGATTACGCCCTGATGGTGCCTTCCCAGTTTCATACATCCTATTTCGCATATTCTTTATTCCTTCGACATTTTGGAACAGAAACATCGTGATACGCACTGCCATGGCCAAGAGTACATTTGTCCATGGGAAATACCATTTGGATTGAAATATTTTATCAACCACGTGCGAGGGAAGATAATGTTTTCACTCGTGTGTGTGATTCTGTTCACAGGCGAGGGAAAAGTCAGCCCACCTTGGACCACGAACAGTTGAATATCCCTTTCCGACTTCCCAGACCGTGAACTGTTGACTGCCCCCCACCCCCGGATCATGAACTGTTGACCCACCCCCAGACCATGAGCTGTTGACCTGCCCCAGACCATTAACTGTCGACTCCCTCCCCCACCCCACACACCATGAACTATTAACGCATCCCTCCCTAACCACAAACTGTTGACCTGCCCCGCCCCAGACCACCCCCCACAACTAGGGCTCGTCTAGACGGATCATGGGGACGGGTGGCCGTGGTCAGTTTTGCTAGTAATGTTAATGAGAAGCTGTTTTGTTTATACATGCAGGGAGATTCAGTTTTATTTTATTACAAAGGTTTCACACAATCAAGGAAGGTGAGATTCCTACTACAATACTACCAAATCTTGGAAATATTGTGCACATAAAAGTTCCACAATTTGCGTTTTGTCCTGGTTTAAAATGATGGTACATGTTAGAAATGAGAAACTTTGACCAAATACGAAGCAGCTTGGTGTGTGAGTAGTGCCAATGTACTCTGAACCACTGGTGCCACAGAACCGGTGCTGGAGAAGCTGATGTAAGATGTGGAGCGTGCTGCATGCGATTCTACCTTCTAAAAGGAATTTAGGTGCCAATGTAATTTCCATCATAATACACAGTAGTCCTTTGTTTTACTCTCTCCTCATGCACTCAGATGTCACGCACAAGAACTCAACTTTCGATATTACACCACGCAAATGGGAGGAGGATCTACACTGTCCAAAAGTAGAACAGGTGTGAGAATCAGTCATAAAATAAGCTTTTGTAAGCGCAGTTTCTTGACAAATTGTATTCTCTCATTCACAGATGATGTGGGTACTTGCTTTCTTCGATACCTGAGAACTAACCACCTGACCATGAACCTATTTATGGGAATTTTACTTGGAAGAAACGTGACACCTAGTTCTGGCATCTTGTTCTGCTCCCATTTCCACAGTGAATATTTTGGGCACAAACCATTTTGTTTGTTACAACACTTGCCTCAGTGAAAGGTATAGATCTAAGGATAGTTTCCTGTGCGTGCAGGACGAGATTTAATGATGTTTAAGATGATTGTCCAATATGGAATCGGTTTTGGCTCTCGTCTTGTCACGCTGTCGCCATTGAGTCAGTGGTCGTGGAAGAAGGCGGGATATTTTTTGTCGCATGTTGCAAAGCATAACCATGGTCCTTGTCCTATGTGGCGCATAATAAGACAACAGGACAATGATAAAACTGATTTGTGTGGAACGAATCTCACTTGAAGCTTGCAACTACTTAGTTCACTTTCATAGCATCTACAAAGGCAACTGTTTCAATTTTTTTTTTTGGACAACAGTAAAACTTGTCATACGTGGGCACTCCACCGTACACCATCAAGTGTCCACAGTTGACAAGGTGTCCATGTATGAGAGACTTCAATTTTTCACACAGTATATATCAATTTTGCCACTTTTTCAAATGTTTTCTCACATTTATTTATATTGTCACATTTTCTCTTTGAAATGTGTGGTTCACACTTTTCTCTTTGATCTTTGCCCTCCTTGTGAATAAATTGAGGCTATCTCAGACCTATTTCCTTAAAACTACCATGCCATCCGCAGAAATAACAGCTAGGTGTCCATGTAAAGAAAGGTGATTTTGTTCCATGGTACATTTTTTGGTGTCCACTGTACACACATGACAAGTTTGTCCATGTACAAGAGGGTAAATGGACAAAAATTTGTCTACATAAGATTTTATTCACAGTTGGGGGTGGGGGGTGTCCACATAAGCCTATGTCCACGTAAGACAAGTTTTACTGTATAGCAAATTCCACTGCTCATGTTTTGGAGAGGCACATTTAATGAGACCTGTGGCTCCTTTGTTGCTATGAGCACTCTAAAACATTCACGAACTTTTACTGGGGAAAATGGCTTACAGATCCCTGAAAATTTGAATTTCTTCCTTGTTTTCCAAGTTTCAGGACACGGTTGCTGAATGAGTAGTCAGGTAGGAGTACCGGAATAATCGAAGACACTCACATATTCACACAAAAGAACATTGTTGGTGGGCAAAGACTAGACAGCATATCGAGCATGTTTCGTAAAAAAACAGATGTAGTAAGATTTGTACAGAAATAAATTTACTTGCCTGAAGCTGTGTCATCTTGAAATTGTGTGTAATTGTCTGGAATGTTCTTTCGTTTCATGTCTCGCCATGATTTAAGCGACAAGCAGCTTCACTTTGTACTTTTCCAACAAACTTTCTGCATGGCGTGTCAAGCTGAGATTTGGGCCCTTCTCGACTTGTAGGATTACGTGACGGGACACTCTGACCATATCTCATCATTAAGACTTTGGCAGTAAAGTTTCTCACCAAGAAATGCCATGCAAGCCACAGGAAATCAGACAGCTAAACTTGGGCTTAACTCGCATGTTGACTGATTTTGCCAACGCACCTTTCTGGCCTACAAAAAGGGCATGACGTTAATTTAAATCATTCAGACTACAAAATCAAACAATTTCAAATCAACTTTCTGTCGCAAACCCATCAATGCGAATTCCCAAAGTCGATGTGAAAGGATGGGTGCTGTTTTAATTTTGGAATTACCAAAAAGACATTACGTCAACACAGAAGTGTCGCAACTTCCTTTTATGAAAAAGAGGGCGATTTTATCATAAAGATATAGCATAATTTTATTCTGATTTCCTTCAGAAGATTAGATTACCGTTTTCTGATATGTATCGAAGTAAGTGATATTTTGATAAGCACAATTGTACCTGTCTTGCAACCGTTTAATGATGTAACGCCTTAAGGGAGAAAGCATTCGATAATATTGTTGTCACTGACAGTGTATAAAACTACACAACCTGCATCATGGGCATGTTTCTATTAGCTTCATTCGCTCCCCTGTCGCAGCCATCTTCACAACCTCAGTGCTGGATACGTGTTCTTCAAAGGTTCTTGATGAATTTTACAAACTTTTCTACGTCTCACCTCATACTTGTTTTATTAAACTCTTTGTAGACTTTTAGAACGAAAGATTTTTCTGCTTTGCCGTTGCCACCCACGGCAGGTGAGCATTTGCTTTAATTACGTTCTAATGCCTGCTTTCATGATTCATCTCTGTTGGTCTGGTGTCCAATGTGCAGGGATGTCGAGGAGAGTATGTCTATAGATTTTATGCATCTTCACATAAAAATGTTCAAATATAGTATTGATTTTTAGGATTGATCTTTTGCCACACGGAAACTTGCTCACCACAATCTCGCTGTTGTTTTTCGAAGTTTTGTATTAAACATCTTTCACACTACAAATAGTGCTGCAATACTGATATTGTATCATCGTCGGCAATCCCGTTTCGACGTGCCATCAGTGGTACCAACATTGATCTTTCCAGATTTTAGTATGCGTTACACATGGACAATATATCACCCATTTTTCAATCCTACTTGACATTTCACTTGTGCCGCCCACCCAACACATTATGCCACACAGACCTGCCCTCTGATCTTACACCAATGTACCATTGACAACCTTTTCATCACAACATCTGACCAGAATACTCTCCATTGTGAAAAAATAATAGAAATTCCCCCTGAGTATCTTGTTTAATCTTCCAACTGTGTAAATAAACGCGTCACATCATCAATAGCGTCACTTTCTGTCCTTGCATAAATTCAAAGTTTGCTTAATTGTATTACTAAGCAACTAGTTGATTTAGAATATGTTTGGCGTCACAGATGTGGAATATTGACTATGAACTGATTCTGAGCACATCTCATGAATGAATTAATAACATAGATAGGCGAAATCGTGGTGTGGAATCCCATTGTACAGTTTTAATGAAGAAGTAACGTTGTATTCCAGTCATGACCTGCTACTTATGTACATACTAATGACGGAGTCTTGTTTGCGAAACTTGGAAACTTTGTTCAGATGTTCAGAGGAAGGATAGACTTACAATATGGGTAACAAAATGAAACATTGAAGTACAGATATATGTGAACGAACTGTAAACGAGAAATTATCAGATATATACCATCTACAGCAAGTTTTTTTGTGTAACAGTTGGTAAGGGGAGCTTTTTGGCTGCGGAAATAATGTAACTAGATCTTTTAACAACCCAATGAAATTCAAAATAACATCCGGACTGTAGTTCACTAATACTTAAGTTATTCGGAAACTAAAATTGCCGTAAAGTGGCAAACATGATAACCAAGTAATCCTCGTGAGAACTCAGCGGCATTTGAAGAATGATCATTCACATAGCTTGGTTTCTAACGCATATTTAGACGAGCATATAAAACAGAATGGCTGCCATAATGTTCGTCCACCATGGGTGACAGCTCCTCTCTTCCCGTCAGCTTGGAGAGCGATTCCCTGGCGCCAACCTAGCAGTGTCTAGGTAATGCAGCCTTCTGTTAAAACTGAGATATTGTCTCTTGGAAATAAATCGAGAGCAACGTCACATAATCCATCCATTAACTGCAGTTAGTTAAATTTTGCTGGGTGAAATTTTTATTCTGATTGATATATCTTTGGTGAGGGCAGTAAATCTGGCCAGGTTAAATGGGATTTCCTCGGTATTTTCAGACATATGACCCCATGAATTTTATAATATCGTTGGAGTTTGTTTCAATAGCATCCTTTTGAACGGCCACTTAACTTCGCATAATTGTTTAACTGACATGTATACGGAGCCAGGACTTACGTAATGTTTGTAATTTATTGGGTCAATGTGCCCGCAAAGGGTATTGCAGCTTGTGACTTAATTAGTATGCCTATTAGTATGCAGGCCCACTAACTGAAGAGTGATTGATGAGGCTTTTTTTTCTCCTGTACCCTCGCATTCTCCAAGGAACCATCGTCCTGGTCAGACCATTTACCATTCTACACAGTCATGTGTTCATTAAAAACACCATCTTCGCCTGTTTCGTAAAAGCGTTGTGCAATAACAAAGAGCTTCTCATTCTCCTCTTGGGCAATAATGACCAAAATTACATCTTTTCCCTTCCATCTATATTAATAAATTTACATATCATGATTTTGTTGTTAAATAAGTGATTGTCCGTCATTAATAATCTGCACTGAGGGTGCTATTTCATTCCATCTGTGCGTTAATTCCTGTCTGAGTCAACCATCAGTCGACACTGTGGTCCGCTCCATGCATACTAATACCAGACTTAAACTACCTCTCAAGCAGGACCAATACAAGCGAGAAACCACCAGTTTCCGACCAAAAACTTAATGTAAACCTGTTATGCACGACCATTAATAGATCAGAAGAACATGCCAAGAAGGTTTACGTCCAGACTTCAGGCAAAGTTACTGTATGTAATATACTACCAATGTATTTTTTGTTGGTGACTCGTAGAGGTACCTTATTAATGGAAATGGGTTTGCTGCACGACTATTTTGGGAATTTTTTCACGTATGGTGAAAGATATTATTTTTGCCTGGTGCACAAAAGATGAGATTCACATGAGGTGAGAATGAAACAAACCTCGGAAAGCAAGAAAAACTCGGAAAACTCAAAATTTCATTTTAGATGGAGGGGACCTTTATTGACCATTCCTGATCAGCTAATCTTGACGGCCATTTTGGATGGCAGCCATTACTGGGAATGAGTAATAATGGGCTAATTTGAAGTTTGGGACATATTTGGTGACTCATAGAGAGTTACCTTATTGATGGAAATAGGGTTGCTTCATGGCTATTTTGGGAATTTTTCCAATGCGAGGTGAAAGATATTATTTTAGCATGGAGGGGAGCATGTGAGGTGAGATTGAACCCATTCAAGGAGAGATTGAAATGAACATCGAAACAAACATCCCAGCTGGGAGGGGCGTCTGGCCAAATTGGGGGTGGGAGCCAGATTGGGGGTGAGACAGGAGCAGGGGCCAGCAGTTCTGGCCAGGGGGGTACCCCTATCTTGGATGGGGTACCAGACATTGGTGGGGTACCAGACAGGGATGGGGTACCAGACATGGGTGGGATACCAGATATTTAATGTGATACCAGATAGTAGATGGGATACCAGACAGGAATGGCTTCCAGACATGGATGGGGTACCAGATAATGGATGGGGTACCAGATAGTAGATGGGATACCAGACTGAATTGGGTACTAGATCATGGATGTGATACCAGATAGGGTGGGGTACCAGGTGGGGTACCAATGTGGCCCCTGTTCTGATCTGACTCCACTTGGTGCCACAGAACATTAACGAGTCACCAAAGTGAAATTCTTCACTCCTTGATACTTTTTTTAGTGGTCATGCTTCATTCTTGTGAAAGTGTGTTTTTGAATTTAACGTTTCCAAAACTTTGACACAACTGTTGGCAATAATTACATCAGCGAAATATTGATATCTCCCTTGATCTAAAGCAAAGATTGGTTCACACAGACGGATATTAATGTATCACAATGAAGAAAGCTTCCTTATGTTGTACTCAACAATATTTTTATTCGCGTTCATCCCATTTAAATCAAGATTAAGTTTTATGGGTGTTTCCACGAAAGGAAACTTCCATGCAGCCTTTCATCAATATTCATGGAAGTGGCTGAGGCCAAAGTGACAACAACCTATTTATGATGGATATGCATGCCTGGGAGAAATTAATCCAACAAATCTCTTTTCTGGATCATGATGGGGTTAGCTGTGCAACTTCCCTTTGATGTCAATATATGCATATTGCAATCAATCAAAAATACGGGCGCCAAGTAGAATATGATCATGCGATTTTTGTCCTGATGGTGTAAGTGGAAACCTTTGGTGATGATGAAAGATTAAAATGACTGAAATGTTATCCATTTTAAACCGGCAAAACCAATTTTGTCTTCAAAGTTCAAATAATCTATTTCCGACCTTATCGAGATTAAAATGTGTTATTGAAAGGTGTTAAGAATAAGGGCATCGATTTGTAAAAAAAAAAAAAGGTTCCTTGAAATCTCACTTTTTTGAAAGCAAACGTCGGTCGCGACTATCTTCAAGTAGTACATGTGGTTTTCGACAAAACAATCTGAAGTATTTGACCAAAATTTCTATGTTCATTTCAGTAGACCTCATTGATATTCAGCACAACATCCTGAAGGAGACAATATCACTCCTGCTTTCATAGTCTTGCATGTTAAATTGCATAAGAAATTGGGGAGAAAGGTGAATATATCATGCAACCTTGCCTGTTTTGATAGAATTAGCAATCGAGTTTCAAAGTCCGTTCAGAGCAAAACTCACATTGCTGTTTATGAACCGGGGGTACCGGGGGGGGGGGGGGGGGAGCAAAGTTTTTTTGGTCACATGTCAGGGTTGCCATACTCTGGTGTAGACAAAATTTGTCGTGTTTTCCCTATGTTTCGATAGATTCTTAGTCTTTGGACAAACTATAAATCTTACAATCACAATTGCAATGGAGTATGGTGAAATAACCTCTCATTCTTTCACTGGCATGTACCTCAACTCAAAATTTGCAAATGTGTTATCACAATCTAGGCGCATTCCTTTATTTTTTGAGAATTCAAAATTGTAACAGTGTTGAAGGTAAAATCCGTATCAAAACATACTTTAATGGTATTAACTCCCTGCGTTTTCAGTGTGTGGAAAAATGAATATCCACAATTTGTTTTTCTGTGCCGTGCAACCCTGTAAAGTAACCTTTTCCATGATTATTTATGTCTGATTGTCTTCGGTATCAACTATTCTCTGTTGCCAGGGAGTACAAGATGATATAATGTGTATGTAAAATCCAATTCAACATCTGAGGAGCTAGTCATGAACAAAACCCTACCTTTCAGTCTGAAAGACCCTGACTTAGTTACCAAAAACAGCGATTGCTAGTCATTAATAAACCAAGCTGAAGGTGTTACTGCATTTCATCAATGTCTTTGTTTCCTGTCTGGGTCAACTAACAGCTCGAGCTGCGACTCTCTTCTTGCATATTAATTGCAAACTATTGTGCTGTTTTCAACTACTTAAGATGGACCATAAAACTTCAACTACGAGTCAGTTCGAACGATGGCAACTAATGATCAATTCAAAGCTGACTTGTGACAAAATACGGGCAAATTAGGACACAAATCTTCATAGAATGCCGCAAACAAAATTACTGTCTCAGATCATACTTTGTCAGACGATCCCATCGATGAAAGACGTGACTCAGTTGAAGCTCTCTCTCAACTATTTAAAAAATTCCAATGACTTAATATCTTAATGTCAATGCGTCATCAAATTGTGTGATTGAAAGTCCTCATTATTTCATAAGTTCTTTTATTGGTATTCTGAAACTACGCACATTACAAAGTGAACAATTTCACAGAATTTTGAGTTTGTTACCAGAACTAGAATTGAAAGCGACAATGGAAGTCTATAGTACTCCAGAATTACAATTCTGACATGTTGACCTCAATATCTTGGGATAATGGTATCAGTTCGCCCAGGTGAGCGAAAACTGACGGATTTCTGAGTAGTCCTTGCCAAACAATACATAACTCATCCACTGCTTTGGACCATGTTACAATGTGATACATAACATCTTTCTAACCATTTGACAATTCGAAATAATATTCGGCCAAAACTATCTCGTAATTTAGCTCTCTTAAATTTGGTATTAAGCGCATATTTAATTGAACTTTTAACGGAATTATTTTCCACAAAAAACTCAGATATTCAATACAATAAGGCCATTCAAATCTTGATGCTACAACATGCAAATCTGCCATTGTACCTTGCCAATAAGCTGTGTTACTTGCATGTTGAGAAGATTTGCACGAAACAATAAACTGACACCAAATATACAATTATTCTTATGAAGATTGCACACATAGATGCAAAAAAAAAAAACCCTGTCACGACCGAAGCATACACAATTGAATTCTATCTCTCTTTGTTGAAACATTCGTGTTTTTCCTATTTTGGTTTTGGATCTTGTTGAATTAGATGAATTAGTCTAATTCATCTAATTGCACATGGATACTAGAATTGCCTATTCATGGATAGGTGAACTCTTCATTTTGCATTATCCATGGAGCAGTTCAGTATTCATGGATAATGAAGCATTATACATGGATAGTGCAAAATGAATGAGCACTATCCATAGATACCTAAATACATTATGTGTGGAGAAATTACTATTCATGGATAATAGATTCTAGTATCCATGAAGCACTTGTCTAATTCAACTAATTAGATGAATTCACCTAATTTTAAAACTAAAATAGGAAAAACACGATTGAAACGACTTTTCACTCGGTGTAACCTGCTCCTCTACCCACTTCGTAGTGTTAATTATGTCATGTAAAGACTCGAGTAGGGACACTATGGTAACGCAGTCTAACTGATTAACGGGGGCTTGACGTAAATCGCTAAATGTCTGATATGTAGTCCAAGACAAATTCCTGGACTTAACAACAATAATTCTTCATTGATACTATTTCTTACATTTAACTATTTTGATGAGGCATGAAGAGAGACATGTTGAAGAGAACATGCCGATCTCAGAGACTTGTTTGTTTGATATTTCTTCTGTAAACCTCAGTCACAAAAACACAAACCTAAACGTCGTACCGGGTTTATAATGGCCAGGTGAAATGCGATATGACAACGTCTCTAATTTGAGGATGTTTCGTTGCAAAAACGGAATGTGCAACCTACAGTGATTTGTAGTAGAAATAGTGTGATATCAGATGTCTCATACGTTCGTGACTTCGTCCGCAGAAAATCAGGTCAGCACGGAAATACCAGATCGATTATTGTCTTGAGAAAACTGGTGAAGTTTTGCTTTGGTTGAGATTTTTCGAAAAATAATGTTGATTCCACCAAGGTAGCTGTCATTTTGTCATTTAGAGGGACAAGCTCATCGTAATCATAACATCTAAATTGATCTCATTTTGAGGCAGTTCTCCAATCAATGACATTTGGCAGATCTATTCTCGACCCCGTGCGCACTGCAATGGTCGAAAAAGGTTTGTAACATCAATGAACGATGTTTACCGCTTTGCAAATGCCACATTTATCATTAAATTAGACTCTTTAGGTGCACAAGTTGTGCAGTCCATTACAGTGACAATCTCCTTTCTGAGCACTATGCCTCTTTTACATGAAAACACACCATCAGAACAATTCTTTAGCCAAGTGGGATTGCACATTTGCATGTTCTATGATTATCAATTCTGGAATTAATGAGGTGTATATGAATTTCGTTTTCAATCTTTTATGCTCACAAAACTAAAATTAAGGTTTATGCTAAGTGTTTACGAAACACACGTTCTGAATTCAATACAGTGGAACCATAATTTTCAAAGAAAAAATGGGTGTACTGTAATTAGTACGGCTAAATGGGAGAAAAAAGTTCTTATATATTTCTACCTGTACAAAATGTGAGATACAAATTGCACTTGCTACCTCTTTTATTGAGCGGCAAATTGCTTCTGTCAAGACAACCAAATACTCGACTTCACTCAATTTTCCGTTTCCTGTCGATCAAATCTTTCCTACATTTCTAATGTTGTGTAATCGTTTCATCAATTGATCTTAGTTGAAAATAATTCATGAACAAGACAGATTCCGTCGACGTCATTGATACGATTGAGGAGTCCCAATCATCTATGAGATTTACCACAGATGAGCCGATAAGCGCAATGGGAAACAATGAATTACTAACCATAGCCAGAAACAACTTTTTGATCAAACATTTATTCCATTAGAAATACTTAATGCGAACTGATACTCTATCATTTCATCGACATTAAAGCAAACGTACGGCTTTTAAATTTAATCTTTAAGGTCCCGTCATTAGTACGTGACTTGATGAATTTAACGTGGAATTATTTCTTGTTTTGCTTCAATTTGATACCTACTTCCTGCCACAATTAGAACTACAAAACAAAACAAATACGCCAGGGCTGTGGTACCATTAGGTAGTCATAAATATACAGCAAATTATGACGCTGCATAATTTTGTTCATTTTTCTTCCGTCAGACGAGCTCATTACGAAGTTTGGTCAGGTTCTTCTGCTGAAGGGAACAATAACAGCTTTGACTGTGATGTACATTTATCAAGCAATTGACATGAACCAGTCGATGGTAGGAATGGACTTTGGTCGTGATGCTGCATATTGTAACCAAGTGTGAATATGTATCTTGGTCTTTTGTTATTTTACAGTCCATATGCAACAACGCTTAATAGATTCACACCCCCTAAAAGCTGTCAATTTCTGCAATTCCTTGACATAACTGTCGTCTGAAGATTACCATCGCATGAAAACTGGAGAGTTGTATTCCTAACCTGGGCAGAACCTAACTTCATTTAGAAACGGAAGAGAAACCAGAACACGACTTGTTTTTCATTTACAAAACATGCAATGAAACAAGGTTGAGTTCATTAGTCCATTTCACATGACATGGTTCTTTAGATTCTTTTGCGCGATTTATGAAAAGAGAACATGCGACTTCGCATGATACTTGTGTTTTTGCCACATAAGGGTTGATATAAAATCATGCAGTGTGGCATCAACCTGCGGACATGTGTTTTGCGATGCGTGTCATTTTACTTGCCAAACCCAAGGCAAGCTTCCCATCTGCTAAATCATTAATTTGAACACTAAATTGCATTATTGCATGCAGAGTGCAAACTAACATTTTCGGGACATTGGCGTATTCTCTTGTAGAGTGCTTCTCTTGAAAAATATGTCGCAGAAAATAGTTATGTGTTTATTTTTGTCGACAATGAAACAAAATTTGAGAGAACCTACGCTGCTATATCCGTTGGAGAAATAATGTTTTGAGATAAGTTCCTGTTGAATCAATAGTAATCTCTATTTTTCAAGACTACGTTCTCTTGTAGATATCAAGAAGTACTTCAAATAAATATGTTTCAATGAGTTTATATTCGCCTAATTCATTACATCATTATAAAAATTTAATAGTCATTTAGTCTCCACAAGAAATTTCACTGGCCATCTTGTTGCACTGCAATTGACTTGAGTTCACTAAGCAGTTTGCGTTCAATGATGCGTGACTGCATTGAAAGGGAAACAAGTAAAGATGTGAGATTAATTACATTTTGTACCCCAAGAAAGCATCTTGTTTCCTACAGTTTCCCAAATGGATATCAATGTATGATCAGGAAAAGGGGGATTTCTCTGGCTCAGCCTCAGCCAGCCCATTGCCAAACCTTGAATTCAGTATTTCGAGACAATTAAATTGAGCGAAGAAACTTCACTGGTGAATCGAAAGTAATTTCTATATTATTTGCATTGGCCCTATCTATATTCAGAGTCCCAAACTCATCTATATTTTGGAAATTTTTAAAGCCAAAATTCCAATCCAGGCAGCAAAGTGATTTTATTACAAGCTACCAACCAATTTACGAAAAATAGTTTTATTTTACAACCAAATTGTCAAGACTGAAAAATACCATTGAAACATTACGAGCAACTAGCCAAAGGAATAGACAAAGTCGTCAGACAATGTCTCCACAATTGCTCACATTTTACGCTCACTGCCTTTAAATCCACTTGATCGAATGTGAATATTCAGAAACATGTAATGTAGATTAGGGTGACTGCCTCCCTGAATTGACATTTCATCATTTAACTCATCATTAGGATGCTGATCAGACTTCTGTCAGTTTGCACAGTATCCAGATGAAAGTTTTGTGGTGTAGAAGACATCACTCACAACATGGGAGGATTTTTGAAAAGGAAAATTCCACGCATTTGCGCCCGAATACTTTGTACAGGCAGACTTCACATGGGTCTTTTCATTTGTTCAAACCCCTTAAACTTTTTAAAGATGGTTCACAAATTTTCACACTGTATCAGGTTACTAAAAAAATTCGTTTAACAACTGCAGTTATTCTTCTTGTCAAACAGTCATCGGTCTTGTGCTGTATTTTAACTTCTAATGTGTACCCGAATAAAGTTTTCCAAGTACAACAAAAAATACCCCGTCATTATTATGTACATGAATAACAAGTCATGACTGGAATACAGCATTTTTCTTCATTAAAACGGCACAGCGGTATTCCTGAACATGATTCTTGCTTATCAATATTCTTTATTCATTCATGTGGCTGTCTTTTCAATGCAATCATCAAGACAACCGACAATCAATTGAATTTACCTAAATAAAAAATCGACTAATGACTGCCCGAAATAAGACGTCTTCAGGAATCATTTGATACATTTCTTGTTGCTACTGATGCTTGTCCGCAAACTTTCAGCAAAACTGGAATGTCACTATATTGGCGTCGCACAGACAAGACACACAAGGATCCACCAGAAGGAAGACTAATAATATAACCTTAGGCGTTGCCAACCGCCTTTACGGAACATAGTAAGATTCTTTCATATCAACGACAAGAATTATTTACCAATTACTTAAAACAAACGAGATAACAGCATTTCCTGGAAGTCATATCAGAAACGGGCAATGTTGCTTTGATGCTAATGTTATCAGTACTTGAGAATAAGTGGGATTTCACGAGTTCCCATCCAAGCAAAACATTTATAACACTTGATGTTTAGCTGCTACTTGAACACATCCTGTCACTAACGACAACAGATAAACGTGTTGCGAATACGAAGTTGTGAAGTGAGCAATGCTCGAAGCGTGCGGATTCTTTATCTGCCAACCTGAATTAATAAATCTCTAAACTGATTGCAAGGCTTTTTTATTCTCAGAGTACCTTCCTTCCATATCTCAAATACAACATTTGCAATTAATTTTTATTTTTATTCCAGAAGAAGCATTTTAGGTATTCAAGAAGTGATGCGGAACCAACCAGAACGTACAAACGCTAAACATTTGCTGCGGTATGCTGCATATGCACCATTCTGTTCATGACAAATGAAAACGATCACTCCAAGACACCAGGTAAAAAGTTTCAAAAGTAGTTGATTTATTACTTAAATTTGCCACCATCCTTTATTCCCAGCGGATAGATGTCGTGAGAAAAGATACTACGCCCGATACAAGACAAAAATGACACTAACACACGACATGAATTGTAGTAATTCACAGAAAAAAGTCGCATAAACTTTCAGTTCAAAATCTATTTTAGTTTCAGAGTCGTACAGGTACGTGGAAAAGAAACAATTTAGTGGTCTTACGCATGCACAAAGACATTAACTTGTTAGAAATTGTGACCTTGGATCATGGCACTGCATAAAATAAACCGTTTTCTTGCTTTGAAAGGTGCGAACATCTATTACTCTAATTGTCTATTTTCCACCCACAGACGTGATCCTGAATAAGTTCATTACTTTCATATACACAAATAGAAAACACCTACTGCAGTTACAAAGAAGACCACACAAAGTCTACCAGTAACTATAAGTGGCATCGTAATTCTTTCAAAAGTTCACAGTTCTGAAACGAGATTTAGTTTTTCATTTGCAGAACTTATCAACAGTTCAAATTATTGAATAAAATGACAGCCAAATGATTCGTAGTGAAAAATAGCTTTATGCTTCCTTATATAATCCTACTTCGAGAATTTATCTAATGAATTTTTTTTCGGTTGTGATACACATGGGCTACTCTTTTGTATGTTTAATGTTTGTCGATCTGAACATTGCAGATTGATGAACGGTATTTGCACTAATTGTCTTTCACACATGACACCATCTTTGACGCATTTTAAATGAATAATGAACACACTGCATGCGACTTTGCATGACGCCGATGTTTTTCTCTACGAAATTCAATATAAAATCATGCAGTGTAATATTAAGTTATAGGCATGTGTTTTGTGAAGCGTGTCATTCTGCTTGCCAAACCCACATCACAATTATGAAAAGTATTCCATATGCTGATCCAATTAAGAGCCAAATGAGACACTACACGCAATGCTTTTGATGTCCCCAACGTGCTAGGTGTCTTCGTCAAACGGTTTCAGTCTTAATGTTATCTTCTCAATTGTGTGTGAGTGAGAAAATAACCGTTGAAAAACTTTAGAAGCAAGTAAAAATACGTCGTAGGAAAGATAAATCGATGTGTACACGTAACTGAAATAAAGTATTGCACACATCATTTGTTTACTTCTGATGTTAGCAAGAAAATCACTGACAAAGGATGTTTCGATATGTAATCGGTGACACCTTCCTTTCACATAGTCTGAGTGGCACTTTTAAGCAAGTACTGATAAAAGATATCGTCTATTGTTGCTGATTTCAAGGAAGGAAATGTAGAAACACGCTTAACTTAGTTAGCAAGTCATAAAGCATAAACTATGAACAATTTAACAAAATATCAGGTGATGATGAATTCACTTCGCTGTCAGTACAAGCATGTACTCAACAAGGGGCAGTTTGAGTTGCTGATGTTCTTTCTACTGACTCCTCAGATTCTGCATACTGCTTGGGTGTAGTTTTGTATCAGATTCCAACCAACTTTTATTATCAGGAGTAAAAAATGAATTTCCGCAACATGAGTTAGTACATCTATCTGGGATGTGAGGGAAGATGGTCCCGTCAGAACTCTTTGTCACAGGTACCTGACAGTGTGTTACTGTCTGAGTTTGAGTCCTGGTTATGTTTCTGAGTCATAGTTAAGTTTAGCAAATTTGCCATTTTTCATTGCGAATTCGCATTAACACATGGTTAAAACACACGTGTCCTTGTTATATCGTGTCGAGTTACACGACCTTGCCGGGATGAAGTTGCATCTGCAGAACGGCATACAATAAGAAACTAAAACTTTTTGTTCTTTTAAAACGTGAGACTTGCGTCACGATGTAAACCGTAGTTTTTATTATAAGTTTTGTTACATCATCTTGCAATAACTTCATTGTACTTTTCTTTTCGTACGACCTCAACTCCAGCATTTTTTCCAGAATAAGTACAGAAATATCATGACATTGCGCATGATATTTTAGCCTTGTTCTGCAGGGGTTCTAAAAACATGCAGGTTTTTTTATTAGAAATAAGAATGTTTTACGATGCGTGTCAGTTTGCTTGCCAAATCCACATCAGAAATTATGGAAAAGTATTCCATCTGCTTGGCCCATTACGGACCAAATGGGATAGAACATGCAACTGTGGAAAGGAAATAATGCATTTACTGTTGCTAAAGTAGTTCGGATTATGACATCATGTATGCGAACACGACATCTTTTTACGTTTAAAACGGCCATGTACTTCTATCCTGCGTCACACAAAAAATGAACCATCCGCCTATTTGTTTCCCTGAGACACCTGAACAATGTTTCTGCATTGAATAAACAAGAAACCATCATTAGTATGTACATAACAAACGGTACATGACTTGAATACAACTTCGTCTCTTCATTAAAATCCGGGATTTGTATTCCAAGACATGTCTACAGCTTATCAGTATTCTTAATTCATTCTCTAGTTGTGTTCTGAATTCGGTTCTCCGGCGATTTTTTTTTACAAATTACAGATAGGTTACAATTCATTGACAAGAACTACACTACACTTTTGACGTAGGCCATTTCGGTTACTTGCTAAAAAAGAAAGGTTATATGTTAATTAACCAAATGTTTTTCATGAAACATACACGATGTTTTCTTCTTGTGAATTTCAAACCTTAAAGTCTGATATCACTTTTGTATCTTGAGTTTCACTGCGGTTGCGCTGGTTCAACTACCTGTCAAGTTACTGCATATGGAAATATTGAAGTCGTGGTTACGAAAATGTTAAAATCGTTATTTACATAAAATATCGTCTGCCACACAAATAAAATGGCTTTACTAGAATGTATCATTATTTCCATGGGTAACTTTGGCTCAGACAGATGAATAAGGTGACTACATAATTTGCTCTGTATCCAATACTCAGGAATGTTTATGAGGGGAACGTAACTATATTGTGGAAGTGAAGCAGGGAATGGGCAGGAGTGATCGGAGAATTCTGATTTTGAATCAAAAGTGTACTCTGAAAACGATTTTCGACTCATGTTGGAATGCACTTTTGATAACAGTGTGATTTCGAGTCATGGTTTTAAGTTATAAAATTAAAAACTTAAAACCAAGATTCATGCCATGACTCGTTGTGAGGGAATTCTTTTGATAACAATGTACGGAAATATTATATTTTGTGTTTCTTTCACTGGTATTTGAAAGAAAGTCAGATATAGCTGAAACTTTAGTCGAGTAGTCTAAACCTAACGCAAACACTTTTACGTTGGCAACGCATAATACATACAGTGATCGTCTGTGCTGCAAGACATGAATGACATGTGTTAGTTGGCAAGGAGAAGTGATAAATCCAATTAAGTTTTTGGCTGCCATTGCAAAAATGAAGTGTTGCCGGGGGATATGGAGAAGATCCTGATGGTATGCCATGTATGTTCAAATCTACTCTTGGTACGGAAATGTGTAGCTGATCACATTTTTGGTATGAGTCTTTATAACTTATACAACTCTGATACAAATGTATAGTAAGGTGCATGTAGCAATGTAATGTGAGATAAGCGAAATTATTATTCACCAAAAATTCGCAAAAGCGAAGAACTTGATTAACGCTTTTTGCGAATAATGAATAATCGGGTACAATGGTGTAAACTGCTGTCTTTTCTCAGAGCATTTGGCTTCCACATTTCATGAGACTGATTCTAAATTCTTACAGAATGCCCATAGCTGTTTTCCCTCGAGTGCTTGAAACAGCACCAGCTACCTTAATTTAAAGCTAATAAGTATGCTTGGCATCGCCTGTCCATAATCCACCGCATTACGGTCAAGCATTTAATGCTTCTCTGAGAGAACATGCTTTGAATATAAATTCTGCAAATTAATCACCAGATGCTAACGGTATTTCAACAGTCAAATTCGATTAACCTTTATCCGTTACACCAAGCAAACTACGCCCCTGAATTCTTGGGAGAATAAAATTTCAATACCCATCAAATTTGAGGACAGTTTTCACATTAAAACGTAGCTTCAGGTCGTAAACGAAAATATTCTGAAATTCTGAGTATTTAACGAAGCGGAAATGATTGCTTGACACTATTTGAACACAAAAGAAATCCGTAAATAATCCGCATATCTAATGCTTTGAAAGACACTTCAACAAATATAAATGTAATTTATATCACACTTTGTAATATAGTAAGTGCAATAAAACAGTATCATTCTAAGTCTGTCCTGCTTTTAAGGACAAAATATAATTATTTTCAATGAATTTTGTGTTTTAAATCAATACTGGCGCATTGACTTCCAAGGAAAATCTCAGGAATGCTGCTTTTATGACCCGTCTATGAACATTTTGTGTCCCTTACCGTGGAACTCTACTGCACGAATTCGTCTACCTTGAAAAGACAAACATCCGTCACAAAAGTGGGAGTTTATATTTTGAATTTTGAATACCATGACAACATTGGCTGGGTCTCGACATTATCATGGACATCACATGAACATTTCTGGTAACGTGTTTTTAATATTTATAACACAATTACTGATGATTTCATGCGTGGAATAAAGTATTTCAGACCGGACTCTTTAATATTCCATGGACTACAGCGCTTACAGTTTGATCCAGTGAAAATTATTTCAGAAATCGAAATGTCATATCGTTGCCAGAAGGTTGACGCTTCAGAAAAATATCTATTAATATTTTGTCGAGAATGCTGCTTGCTTGACATAATTGCTCAACTGGGAGGGAAATGTATCAAGTGTACGATTATAAATTGATCCGTTTAGACGACACGTAAACGTTGTGTTTGGAAGTAAAATTACAATGACAAGTAGAACTCAAAACTAGAGTTGTGAGAGGACGGATAGTTGTAAGCCATCGCACTTCACTGTATTATCCTAACTGGGCATACCTTACTCCATGAGATCAAGAATTCTAAATCAATTTTTTGACGGATGGTAGAGTCATCTTGCTCATATTATTGTTTTCAGTCTGAAGTTTTTGTCTATTTGCCTGGCGCCTCTACTTTCTACGAGTGTTTAGTGGTAGCGTGAAATCAGTAAATTTTAGCAGCGCCACACAATCAGTCAGAGGGGCACCATGCAACCAGTTACTTTTAGTGGTCTTTGCAAAGAACTGCCGTTTCTTTACTTTTTTGGTCAAGTTTGATCAGAGATGTTTCATTAAGAACAAGTTTTTTTCAGTGACACTCCAAGTAACATTATCAAGAGACCTGGACGAAGCTGCTTGTCGTCTTTGTATTAAACAAACAAGCATTTCTTTTCTGGCCCTGTCTGTGTCTCTGTGAAAACTTGTGTAATCACAGCTCATCCTCATTGGAACATGACTCGAATTTAACTCTCTTTATTCAATAGACATGAAACCATTTACTAAATTTTGTCCAATATTTTTCATGTCATAATATCCGATCTGTAAATACATTTAGAAAAGCTAGGGAAAAGACGAGCAACAACTTTTACATTTTACGAAAGATTTATTTGACATTATGAATGAGAATGGATATTAATGTACAGAAGAACATGAATAACGTAAAGTCTATTAAAGGAAAATAAAGCCGCTGGTTCTGTCGCTTTTCATAGTAATCACAAATCTCGTATGTTTTTTGTCAAACGTTTAACAAAAATAGGACCAATATTGATATAAAAACAGTTTTTAGTTGACTGTGCTTCCAAGTATCCACAAATCAGAGTTTGGTACTGAAGACAAGAATGTTCAAGATGTTAGCTACTAATATAATTTAAAATTTCGCTTCGCACAATAACAGACCTATGATAGAAATACCAACTATATTTTCCCCGTTCTGCTACAACATCACACAATATACTTATTATGCATTTTATTCTGAGGCATTGTAATACACCTTAGACAAATCAGATATTTGCCACAATACTGTCAGTACTGCTGATGTAGTTCACAAAAGAAATTAGCATGTCAATTTAAGTGGATAATATTACACATGTGAAACGAAAGTACATTAAATTGGTTCAACAACGTTGGTACAGCTCGGAGTCACGTTCAGCTTATTCGCCTCCTGTGATTCCACACTGAGCGATGCAGATTTCCCAACAAATTTACTAACTTGAAAATGAATCGCACATTTTAATGTCGAAGTAACATTTTCTGCTGTGCTACATCATGTTTTTTTCTATGTTGCTGCTGATATAATCAACATATTTCTTTGGATTAAAATGATTTTTGGACCCCTTTAAAACTATTGTCAGCAACCTGGGCAACAGCAGCTACTTAAGATGTAAGGCAACACATCTGTGTAAAACCCTCTCTCACGCAATCTCTTGTTATCCCTCCATGTATCTAAGTACTGTAAACATTTGTTCGCAAACACAACTTTTTTATTCATTTAACAGTTTTTGTGGGGCTCCACCATTCCACTAGATCTCAGCCACGAGCCTCCCACTATGCACCGACATGTGACAACGTACACTGAGTCCACATAAGGACGTATATACCACAACCTTTGTAATTGCTGCCCAGGTATGTACAGAAACGACCAACCCCCGTAGCAGATTCACCTCGAAGGCTTCATCAGTACAGTGATTTACAAAATTTTCCCTCAAATGAAAAGGGAAAGATAATGACTCAAACTAGCAGATATTTGGGTCTGATATTTAACAGAACCAGTTCTTTTCCCACTTGAGGCAAACACTTTTGTTCAACCTTACGTTTTAGTAGCAATGATGTGGGTAAATTACGATACCTAAATAACAATGACTTTTACTTGACTTGTGAAGATAATACAAAATAATAAAGGTAAATTCCAGTCAGGGCATTACATTTTCTCATACTTTTATACAGGGATTAGCCGTAACAAAAAGTTTGTACTCTGAACTGAGAATACATAATTGTCAAGTGCAATAAAGGAAGTCTTATCTCTGAATTTTGACTCTTGCCCACTTCTTTTATCTTGATGTTGTGATTGGGAATAAAAAGTCCTCCAGATTCAATGCCAAATATTTGCGCTCACACAACGCACTGGCATCCGTATGTCCCAGGGTCAATGCATTGGAAAAGGCTCTCAATTGTCTCTCGTGGCCTCCAGTCAAACAGAAACTGTAACTGTACGTGAGATAGATCGAATAAATTCAACACGTAGAGTGGACACATGTTGGTTGGGACATGCCCCTGCATCGGGTGGAGGGAATTATACGTGGAATAAGTGAATACTTAATGGTCACTGTACGCCAAGCTGGTAACAAAGGGTCACTATTGTTAAATTAAGGACTGGCACCACTGTGCGTGATGCTGCATTAAGGTCGAGATTATTTGTAGGAAAAACCCCGGGCAGTGTACCGGTTGCCAGATATTGATCCTGTCTAAGTGTCACCCAGGTAGGGGTTCTATTAAACCATGCCCCAATAAGGTGCAGTAGATACAATCTGTATAAACACCGAGACTGAATATAGCCCAGGGGACTGTAAGGCCCTTGCCATTTCTAAATGAGAGGAACCCGAGGTATACTCCTCAGACCCTCACTCCACTGTAGCTGCTTTTAACCTCTACACAGCTACATGTCCTCATGTCTTGAGGCACTGTCTTCAACTTCAGGTAGGGGCGCTCCTGCCTTCATTCAGATTATGCACTGAACCCAAAAAATTCAATTCAAAGTTGTTATCAGCTCATTGAGTCACGGCATGGCACTACACAAAGTTTACATAAAGCTGCAAGAATGCTTTTAAAAGTTCTAAATTTAAAAAGTGCTTGAATTTTCTTTCAAGTCAGTGAATGAATCACTAACCATGAGATCAGACAGACGGATAGGGAAAAAGCTCTTCGGTTGGTATCTGTTTTAATCAATATGCTGTTCATCTGCCTCGAGGAGACAGGGACCTGTCTCGCGTTGACATCTACATGTCCGTATGTCACTCTCTCTCCTGACATTTAACATTTCTTTGCTCCTCAGGTTCAAGCAACCCTTCCACAGTACGGTCCACTCCATATTAGGCCGTTGTTCCCAGAGAAGCCCGGTTCCTTCTTTAGTATGCATATAGCCAAGGAATCAGTGAATTAATAATGACAGTACAAGACAGATTGGGTCGGGGATGTGCACAGAATAAGATACACTGATGAACTGATTTTCTTGACCTTGTGACATCATATCTCAAGTGCTACCTAACCCAGGGTCACAGGCGTCTGTGATGGTATGAATGAATTAAAAACCATACTTTTTGACCTGCGTTTCCTTTTCTTTGTTGAATCTCCAAATGAGGTACAAGTCGCACACGACACAAATTAGTTTGTAAACTTTCACTGAAAAGATCTTTTTTAATATTTTCGATGATCCGTCACAGAACGTCGGCAGTCACGTCTTGTACAATTCTTGATAATTATCAGAGCTCATGGAAGCGTGGCTTTTTGAAAACGCACCCAATTGCAGGATATGGGTTAAGACCGTTGTGTGTCCAAGTGCAGTACATTTGGCACACATCCTATTAGGCCTGCAGCCTTTTGGTAATAAATGATCTAGACAAGTGTCTGTGAGGCCTCATCAACGTTGTTTTACCATAGTTTTTTCTCCCGGGTGCTGTAAGAATTGGCATTTTGGCACGTCTACAATGAGGCTTACGTCTTGCTATTTTGACTGTGTAGTGTCGCCCAAGAGCACTCGTGCACGCTTGTACAGTAGTCAGTACACCATTACGCCCTTGGGGCGCTAGAGATTACTTCTTTTTCTCCCTTTGGGTCGCATTAACATCGATCTTATTGCCAACATTATTACAAGCACTGTGTTTTGGCACCACAAACAACATTCCAGCATGAAATACATGTAAAATATTATCTTAAACCATAAAACCTGTAATATTCGGTATTCCGTGTGCAGCTTAATCTCTGAGATGCGACTGCACAGTTAAAAGTTTTAAATCAACAACCGAACTGGTGTGCACACATTCCACCTCATGCTGAAATATGTTGATGTACAAGAGATTAGAGCCTCATTTGATGTACTCTTCTTGTTCGCAGATCGCAGGTACATGGGATAAAACAAAACGAACATTCTGTCATGCGTTTCATGCTGTCAGGTATTAAGATTTCAAACCATGTATCCCCTACCCCCCCCAACATAACAAGATCACAATCTAGTTGTCTACACAAAGGAGGACGACTTTCAAGGACTGCTGCAACGATTTCTACTCATGGCTAAGCCTGTGTTAACTCAATCCATCACTGTTCACTCAAAAAAACCTCCCCAGATCTATCAAAACATGTCTTTGTCGAGTTTGCTTTGCTGTCGGATTAGACTTTGGCGTGGAGGAACATTCTTACACGACTAGCATACATCGCTGCACACTGCTGTGTCATTAGCTTATTTTTACTGTCACACACCGCTTCTTATGCAACCTTACATCTATATTTCTCCTTCATGACTGCTCAAAGGAAGTCTAGACCTGCACGCATTCATTTGGTCACACTCCTTAAGGGTGTCTGTCAGTGCAAATACTTATTATCAACAAGAAAATCTGAATTAGAAAGAAAGCCGATACTTCTTAAAGCTTTTGTGTCAAATTGTAAGATTACAATATATATGTGACTAATGAAGATTTTAGGAGTTTTCCTGTTTATGTAGCATACACAACAAAACAAATCAATCACATATGAAGAAATTTATGAGACAGATGTTACGTAATACCGTATGTACAGAGTAAAACATATATCTTCGCAAAAACGGTTTCTCCATAAATGGAGGTCTAAGTTCCTAATAAAACTTAAAATTTAACCCCGAACGTGAATCAGCTATACGGTCTAATGATCCCACACATTGTGTGTGTAAGCATAAAGGTGTATTAGTCACGTCACGATTTATATCATGAATGGTAAACGTGATCAAATTTTAACCAACAACTGAAAAACATTGGTATTTTTAATGAACGGCCCAGGCCGTCATTGCATTAAAATAGGTAAATTTATACTTCTTCATTGTACCATAGCTTGGAGTTTCCAACTGATACACAACAAAAGTGGCTGTCACCCTATTCCTCACGATACAGAAACTTTGCATGAGTTACATTTTACTTCAGTTGCCATTTCTTTGAAAGTTTAAATCTATTGTTAAAGCATATGACAATCAAGTTGGTTGCGCAAGAGTGAAGACGGTGACTTTTTATGGTTGTCTAACAATACACTGAATCTATTTCTCACAGGTTCCGACTATTGCTTCTGGCTACTACATATATCTTTGTACAAGGGGACTCTAGATGAAAAGGATGACAACTTTAATGACTTGAAGAAATAGTCTGAAAAAGTCTTTCACGGGTAATCACATTTAAATTGTAGTCTTGGTCACAGTAAACATTATATCCACAACACTAAGAATGTCAACACCGAGATAAGCACAGGAAATCCAGGTCATTCTGGGAGGAAATCCATTGTCAATTGATTTACGTTGAGGGTCTCTGCCAGTACATTGTGAAAGAAAGTCTGCCACACATGTTCATCAACCAGTAACAGTAATCCGTTTTCGAACTTTGGTAACGTTAAATGGCTGTATCACATCACAATAAACACAATAAATGTCAATTAAAACACCCATGTCCTTCCCATTTACGTGTCACGCTCTTTCTTTATTTTGAGCTGTTGGTCCTTGGGATTGTTTGCTGAATATTCCTCTCCCAGAATTGTCACTATTTCACCTTGCATGAAGGCCCATGGAACGTTGGATCCCACCAGTGGACACTTCTTTCCGCTGGGACAGTACACTTCAGTCCCAGCCCCTTGACGCTTGATGCTTTCCCTCGAGCAAGGGAAGCAGAACTTGTGTTCTGGTACAGATGGACACTGCACAAAATGAGTGTCTTCCAGCCGCTCCTGACATAGAGTACATTTGAGGGACTCACTGCTGGCGACTGTGGAATCCAGTGAGCTAACTCCACCATCTGCAGCTGGTGTTCCGGATGTGGATCTAGGTCGCGGCGGCACAGCTCCATTGAGTGGTCTACCTCGGATGGATGGCGCGCTTTCGGCTCGTCCTGGTGACCCTGGAGGAAGGTTATCAGTGACAGACATGAGTGCGGCCATGGGTGAGGGTCCGTTCTGAGGGCCTGAGGAGCTTCCCCCAGGAGCATCCGGCGGTGTTGCGGTATGATTACTCATGGGAGAAACTGAGGAGGAACTAGGGGGACCAGACGTTCCATTGTAAGCATTAGTGGGCGCGATCGAGACCTTTAGCCCCTCATTCTGGATCCAGTGCTGGCGCTTCTGTAGTTCCTCCCCAGTTAATTTAGCCCCCGGTGGCGCTCCCTCTGAGTCAGGTTCTGGAGATGCTTTCCGCTTCCTCAACTGGCTTTCTAAAAAAGCTCTCTGCAAAACCTCCTGAGGAGGTGGCATGTTCTTTGACAAGTAGTGTCTGGGTATCATTGACGGGTGAGGAATTAAGGGAATTCTAGCTTCTATATTGGGAGTTGGTAACAGTTCTTTTTTCACTGGTTCCTTGAAAAACCTTACATGCTCTGTGACCAAATCCCCCAATGATCTCCACTCCCCACCACCATGCTTCATCTCATACTCTAGATATTTGTATCCTGTGGACGTTGACTTGCCAACATCTTTGAAGCAGTCTTGATACATTTGCTTAGCTACCCCTGATGCGTTATGGTAAATATGACCTGACCCAAGGGGATATTCTATAAACATTTTAAGTTCATGTTCCATACCTGGTTTTGCCGAAGCGTCAAAAGCAAAGACTCTACCAACGAGTGCATTGTCTTTTTTGAATCTGACATCAAATGGGGTCGTGGCAGCGAGAACCCCGAGGGTTTCCTTAACCTGCGGAGGTCGACTGTTTGGGTCTTCTGGGAGCCCATTTCTCTTCTCATCACCAGTATGACCTTCTTCTTCCTGATCCCTGTCTCCAGGCCGTTTTCCATTGACATGGGCCACAGGTGGTGGAGGCCCCAGGTGATTGGGCCTAGAGTGGGGTGGCATTCCAAGGGGTGGGTGACTTGGCAATCGACCTGCCATTCCTGGGCTGGTCCTATGTAGATCCAGATCCTGTCCTGGAGGTCCATGACCCGGCGGGATTCTCCCGTGAGGGTACTCCATTCTTGGGCGACCATCATGCAGGGGATACCTGTCGATAGTAGGAGGTCCATGGGAGACATGATCATGAGGAGCACTCCTTGGTGGGACCCCAGGAGGTGGCTTCATACCTGGTGGCCGACCATGTTCCTGAAACCCATGAACCCTCTTCATTTGCCTTGCGGCCTCAATGACATGTTCTATCCGATCGGCTCCTTCATAATTGACACAGCCCCTACAAACTGGTTCGGTGAAGTCCAGTAGCATTGCCCATGGCATCCGTGGCAGGTCGCACAGGTAACAGTGTTGTCTCTGAGCCCGGTGTGGAATAGGCATTGACATTTTTGTGAAAGTTCGACAATAAAACAAACAGGTTCAATCCTATTATTTTGCCTTTATCAAAGTATCCACGTAAACGAAACGAAGTACAGAAGTGTGAAGTTCATCCGTCAAAATAGTGTCCAAATGAGGAGTGTTCGCATTATGATTTGTAATTGTCCCTACAGAGCAAACGACAACACAGTGAATAGCATTGTGTAACCGTTTTGGTCTGTGTATGAATGTATGTGATGTTTTAACAGGCCCTTATCTGAACACTATCTGCTTGACAAGTGAGCAGGTCCGCTAACCACTTCAACTGTTATATGAGCTCCCCTCAATAAGGAGGGAAACTAGAACGCATGCGCACACTGATAGCTGCTTCCACATTTACACTCTCCTCAGTTGAAAGAGAACAAGGTCTAATGCGCGGGCATTTATCATTGTGACATTGGACATCGTACTTATGATATGCGACGAAAAAAATTATCGAATAATTCCGCAATGTGCAAGTTTAAATAACCTCTGCCATTTGGAGAACAAAAGACATTACCCAAGAAACTGAAGTTTTTCTCCTTTTTTGACGAACTTTCCGAGAGTTGACACTCGACTGATTGGCTACGCGATAATCTGCAGATAACAGTTTCTTCAGCATGTATTCACCATTTTTGACACTATGAAAACCGACTGTAACAAAAATACTTGAAAGCAAGGTTATCTATTTTAGTATCATCCCTTGCTGGGGGACTTGCACATCTCCCAATTGTGTCTTGAATATTTCATTTGTTTATGTCAAACTTTTAATTACAGTAAACGCGCTTGTGAAACAAATTCTGAACAAATTGATTTTCTAGGCAATAATATTTCAAACGAACAAAGCGTACTGAGATCGTTTACAGACGATTTTCAGTCGACAGCTTTACACGTTTGGCTCCTAGCTTGGAATCGCCTACACGATCATGCTCCTTCCAACGTTACTCTGGTAATCAAGCCGTATCAACACGCCACGACAACGTTACGTGTATGCAAAACATTCTCTTCTTTAACACCATTCTCAATACCCTTTTTGTGGCAGCTCCGTCCCTTCGCTGGGCCGTGGAAACTCCTACTGTTTCCCCTTAGGGAGAGTCAAGCCCCAGGCAGTGTGAGGTCCCATTATTCACGTCAGTCACCGCCAGAAAGTGTTTGAACATATCCCATAAATCACGCAGCAGAAACTGCTGACAGAAACGACCTTAAACTCATTGACTACATCGTTAGCCAAAACTACCTTACCAGTCGATTTTCTTACAAACGTGAAACAAATAATGATGTTGTACTCATTCAAAATTTGGAGAACTTTCAGGTGTGTTCTGCTCTGAAGTGCACACAACACATTAATATCCACCCAGGCAAATGTCTACAAAAAGGAAAACATAGTGAAAGAATAAAACTAATTAAATCTAATAGCTTCGTAATATCCCTTGTGAACTCATGAAGATAGTTAACTAATAAATGATGATGATCACAAAGAAGAATGAAAAGATTCTTTGAACACTGCCACAGTACCCCAGAAGCAACACACCAACGTTCACAATACTATTATCTTCTCACAAAAATTATCCAGCCTCTCCCACGTTCTTGATCTAACACGGTACCAACTCACAATGTCTACAGATAGATGTGACAGCAACATACGTGACGTACAGAGAAACACACACATGCAAAAGCATAATAAACAAACCTAAGGCTGTTTTCTTTCTTCCTTTTTTGCGTACTGCAAATAACAAAAAACTCTGCACACTAATAGTTTCATGTCATGCGGCTGAAAACTCCGCTGTTTTTCAGATTGAATTGAGTAAGTTACGTGCTTCATATGAACAGTGAACGTGATCATGTGGTAAAAACACGGAGACAAGCCTTTGTAGAAATTGAGAGAAAGTACATGAAAGCATGCCTTGCTGAATACCGTTAGCAGGATCACACAAGAAATGAGGGGCTTATTTCATTTGTGACGAGCATGCTCGTATATTTATTCAGTATCTTCAAAGTAAAATCAATATTCAATAAATCTTGGCGAGCAAATGAAAGAAAGGAGCAAAGTGCGTGATCTCTCTAAGCAACTAACACGACTCTCCGGAGACACAGTGCGTGACGTCACATAATTTCTACAATGTTCAGTGAGTGTTGAGGATGGAACATCATTATCACATCACGTACAGGAGCAGAGGAGCTGGTAATAAGCGAAACTCCGAACGTGACAAGAAGAAGAGCAATGCAGTAAAACCTCCTTCCATCTGCTTATTCCAGGAAACACGTTCCAGAATAATGCAACGTAAGGGGGAAGTGGCAAACTTAATTCCTTTTGAAGATGTGAAAAACGCGGGAAGTTGCCATTTGTAAAAATTTAACTCTCGCTCGAAAGAATTGTGAAAAGTGGAAAATCCAAAGGATTCAATAATAAACATTTTGTTTAGAAACACCAAATATTGAATTTAATATTACTACCGCTGACCAACCACACAATGTTTTCCACGCCCACATCGCCACAATATAACGACGACAAAAAATGATGTACAGAGAAGAGCTTACTCAACAAAGAAAATATGTCTTTGAGAAGGTCAGTTTTATTTTTCTTGGGTAGAGCTTGAGGTCCTGGGTAGGGGACGGAGGGTCAATAAAGTGAATGTAAAATTTGGGAGGGGGTTGGAGTGAATGCGTTATGTGGGTGGGGCATTGAGCTTCTCATCGAGGGATGCCTCGTTTATATTTATTTATTGCAGGAGCAGCAAGGGCTTCTCTGTGAGAAATACGTAAAATATATAGTAACTTGCTGAAACCCATCTGTTAGGATGATTGTTTGCCATGAAATGTAGAAAGCTACCTACTAGATTCCAACGAAAACTAAATTGGTCGGTTATAAACGTTAATTTGGCCTTGAACAGCATTTCAATGATCCTTTCTGCAACATTAATTACAGTTCCACATTAAACACTTCCGTCTTGAGAAGTGAAAAAAATCATCTTTGTTTCAAATATCAGTAAATTTTCAGCGGAAGACTGAACAGCTTCCTAAATGCGGAACATGAAATTTCTTCCCGAAAACACACAATTGAAGATTCTTAGGCTGCTTTTTTCCAATTTTCCCCTTTGTATGTTTGGTTACTTTGAGGTGGAATAAATTCGTTCATAAGCTTAGAATAAACTAGCTTCAACAATAACGTGTAGTGCCATTTGTAAGAGGTATTTTTCCATGGAAAAACAAAAATGATTAAAGAAAAAAAAACATAACACAAGTTTGGACTCTTTAGGTTAAAAAAAAGATTGGAATTTCCAGTTTCTTTCTGCTGTATACACGCGGCTAAAGTGGGATGTAAAACTTCATTGCCAAAAATCCGCAAATGCCCCTGGGAATGGGGTGCATTTACTGCCAGTCAGAAAATGCCTGGGCATTTTTAGCATGTTGTACTTGCAGCATGTTCTAGTTTTGTTGAGCTTGATCTAAACTCAGAAAAATTAGATTTAAATCTCTAAACTTTGAAAAATTAGGTCAAGATATAAACTTAGAAAATTATATTTAGATCTAAGTCTAGACTCGGAAAAATTAGATCCAGATCTGAATTCAGAAAAAAATTAATGTTGAACGAAACTCATAAAAATTAGACCAACTTTTGGTAAGCAAACCACAACACAATGAAAGCAAATAGAAAATGCTTGGGCAAACTCCAGCACACTGAAAGGAAACGCCTCCCCTCCCCATGGGCAAACAACCTGAAAATGCCTGGGTAATTTCTAACCAGTGGTAAATGCCCCATCCCCCTGGCATTTGCGGAATGCTGACTTGTCTTTGGGGAGACTAATCTGGATACCAGTAGGTTACCGTCTCTTGTGTAATGTGCACCTCTAAGACCTAACAACACAGACGTATATGTCTTGCTACTTAGTTCACTGGAGTGTTGTACTCCTAAATTAGAAAGTTTACTTGGTTGCGTAGCTCTCGAAGGTGATTTCAACTGATAACTCTGGTTCACGAGACAGACAGCACTTGAAACACTGATGAAATGGATCTTTTGTGATTACATCACAGTTGAATCTACAAATATATCTAAATGTATTATAATGCTGTCACTATAGATCAGGTCTTTTAAGTAAAGATACATTTAAAAGCCATATTTATCAAAATGTTTTGTATTGAGATTCACTGACAAAGAAAATTGCCTGGAGTCACACCTAATGGTTTGTTTGAATTCTGCTCAGTAGGGTATCTACTACTCCATATACAATGGCTGGTATTGGAAATCCCTGGAACGGCAAGATTTAGAAGAAAAATTCCAATGAAAAATTGGGATAAACAATTTAGATGGCAACAGAGTAGAATCTATCAGAAGAAAACAACTGTGCAACAAGTTTTAAGTTTACCTATCTTGGCACTGCAGAAATTAAATTAGAATAATACTTTCTCAACGTTTCAGTTCATGAATATCATTCCAGTAACATGGAGAATCATAATTGTTGCCGATAAGATGTAACAGCTACAATTATTTTGTCTAGGGATTGGGATTAAGGAGCTCTGGGTCATTCCAGAGCTCTGGCCAAACATTACAACTTTCAAGCCTTGTGAAACGATACTTTCTTCATTTTGAAACAATCCATTTCCAATATCTAAGTAACTCGAGCTGATTTCTATCTTCATAATTCCTTCATTTCGCAATATATTGTGTATTTGTTCATTTAAAATAATCTTCACCCTCCCGCTGCCATTTACAGCATTTTAAACTATGGGACTGACATAACTAGAAATTGATTTATTAAATATCTAGGAGTGTTCAGTTGTAAATACCCATCTCCAGTACAATGCATACAGATTGATTCAGGAATAGCTGTAGTCTCAATATGTTGTACAATCAACAAAACTTTTTCTAACAAGAATTCTTACCAGAATTGTGTCGCGCCCTATCTGATTATGTGACTTAATTTACATGTAATTTCTCTTCAGGAAGGTAGATGGCAGGGATAAATTGATTAAGATATAAAGACTTAAGAGTAGGAGAGATAATGAAATTTAACAATATGGAGATGAAAAGTTAGATATGAGATGAAGGTTGGGGTGAGAGATTAAGGGTGAGATCCAAATTTGACATTTTTGAAATCAAACAAAATTTTGAAAATCACAACATTTTTGTAAATCATCCACAACAGCAGTATATAGCAATAGCAGTTATGTTTTGAAATTCATAGAAAGCATATTTGTGTGTTCAATAACTGAATTTATTTATTCGTTCAGAAGTTTAGAACATTTTTTGAAACAATTTTATGAAGTTACTTACAAAAGATATAAAAATTCTTACACAACATTTATATCCATGTTTAATATGTTCTATAACATTAAAATTTGTATATAGCTTTATGAAGCGCTCTGGACTCTAATTTTCACAGGGGGGAGGGGGGGTTAATTTACATGTAACTTTCCTTTAAGTAGGTAGATGACAGAGACAAATTGATTATGATAGAAAGACTTAAGAGTAGGAGAAATAATGAAATTTAATAATATGGAGATGAAGAGTCAGATGTGAGATGAAAGTTGGGGTGGCAACTTTTGATGCTGAGCCAAATTAGGAAAGAATCTTTAATTTTAAAACATGTGTAAAATTGTAAAATGTATAGCAATGTACTAAAAATTCACTTTTAGAATGGCCAAAA
>JBCAUG010715201.1:0-69514 GCA_038406175.1 Haplosyllis leylae | reverse complement strand
AGTACCCCCCCCCCCGGGACTTGCTACGCCGCGGTCGGTATGCCTCTTGCGTTCACGCAGGAGGACTTTCTTGTTATGGCATAAAATTTAATCCTTACTATTTCTGGATAAAAAATCTTTTACCTGTTGAACATTGTGCATTTTGAATATGTCCAACATCGGCCTTACAGAGGGAAGTATCACGTTTAAAAGTAACTGCTTCTAATTCGAAATAATAGCTGTAGCTGACCTTTCCTGTGCAAAGAAATTAACTTTAGGATTTAAGCTCACGCACTCTTGACTGTGTGGGTTGAAGGAACTTATGTTTGTACGAATAACCAGAACACCTAATTGTAGTCATTTAAATTGATATCAATTTAATTCATTTTTTGTTATTGTATTGTAATTCTTCCAGATTTAATCCTGAAAATCTGGCCCATGTCACTGAAACATACAGCGAATGTACACGTACAATTTTCTTTGCTTTGCTGAATACACAACGTTAACATTCAGAGCTCGTTCACACTGAGATGGCAACAGCATAATTGGGTATCAGGAGGTGTTCACACGATAAAGGCATTTTGAAGACCAAAAATTGTCACTGCTGCCACAGTGTGAACAAAGCTTTAAGGTATCTCTAAATTACTCAAAGTTGCCAACAAAGGCTCACCTGGAGAAAATAAAATCAAAACAAATTCAGCAAAAAAACTGCCTCCGGTGGGGATAGAACCCAAGATCTCTTGTCATCTACCCCGATGCCTCGATCTCCAAACTGACCCTTGTTTCATGCACCACTTCACTTTTTGGACTTCATTTCTAGAAGCAATAGAGCATGACTTTATAAAGCTCTCAGAGATTCAGACTGACAACCAAATGTCTATTTAGCACAGGTAGCAAGGCAAAGAGATCAGAAGAAGTCCTGGGTTTGATCCCTACTGGTGGCAATTTTATCCTGAATTTGTTTTGCTCTTCCCTATGCAAGCCTATGTTGACAATGTTGCCAATTTTGTATAATTCGGGGAAAACCCGATTGTAACTTCTGTCAAAATTTATTTAAGTTTTCCTTAGTTGGTTCTGTTTTCACGTTTTCTTTGATAATCATGATAAAGCAAGCAGCTACAATACTTACAAACCATCAACGATGTTGCAGAGCTCTTAGGAAAGCGATAATTAATGACAGAAGCCATATGTTCCCAAATTGAAAGACATGCAAATTTAGATGTGGTAATATCGACAGAATGAAGGTTAAACAAAATAACAAAACATAAGAAGATGTTAAATATTATTCTCTGAATTATTTCAAACCATGACTTTCTAGCATTATGAAAATACCTAAAAGTTTACAGCAGTGACATGAAGGAACTGTGGCTCAGCTGGGAGCCAGGATGAGGAAAAATAACCGAAGGACGAATACTCTGTTGTATTTGAACTTCAAGACTGAAATATATTGACGTACAGACTATTTCAGAACAGCTATGTTGTACCGACGTTTATTAGTGGCTAATCTGTAAAGACAGAAGAGCGCTTATCTTTCTAATGGCGAAGACACCAATGAATATTAAGTTACGTAAGCGACGTGCACTTGTAGGTAGGGAACTAAGTACAAGTAATTGAGTTATATATGTCGGGAGTTGCACCTATATTCATTTCCATAACTGTAATGAAGAAGAATCCCCATGAATTTAGTTCGCTGAAGTTGCGGTCGCAATTACAGATATTTTAGATAGTTCCACGTTTTGTCAGACATGTGTGTTAAACTCGAGTGAGAGTTATGCGTGTTTTTCTCAAACAAATTGGGATATTGATGTAGTTGCAGATCCCTGCCAATGTTTATTTCTGAATTCTTTGTACCTTGAAATCTTAGAAATGTTCAAAACAATGCAAGTATGTATTAGGAAACTAATGATCTTTATTCCCATAAAGGCACGTGGTACTGGTATTTTTGTAAAATAAATATAATACAATAATCTAGGAGAGGTGATGAACCTGGATGAAAAATGAACAACTGTCATTACATGATAACCAACACATTACACAAGGTTTATACTAGTAATATCTGATAACAGTGGACATTGTTCTCTTACAGAGTGCTATATATGACAGTTATTCTAGGGGACATGATACATATTTCCTATAATTCAAGACCCATTCCAACTTGTTATAAATTGGTTCTAGCGATTATGTTTCAGTCACTGAGACCGATGTGCAATAATAGCATGTTGCTGATGAACATGGCTGGACGTAAACACAGTTTTTGCCATATTTGAACGAATTTTCATCTGGGCTTCGTGAATAATTATGTCTCATTGATAGAATTAATTTGAAAATGACACCAAGTTTATCAAAATAAGGATCCAATTTAGAGCAATTAGTAGTACGTGGTTTATGACATAAAATTGCTGGCTCGATTGCTAAAAGACCAGTCTGTAGAAAATTAGGTCACTGTCCAGCTAAACTGAATATATCAGTTGGAAGAGCTCTCAAATTACATTTACAAGTGGACTGTGCTGCAGAGTAGAATATAAATCTTTCACTTGGTGAAAGATCTAAAGGGACCACCATGCTTTCTAGCTGTCTTCTAAATGACAAATTTTCGCACAACTAGATTCCACCCAGACATAAAATATTATAATGGAGTATATTTGACTTTGAACTAGCATGATATATACAGAAAAAATGGCTCTTGGGTCCTTGAATTTACCATTAAGTCAACATCAACGTATTTAACATATATATGGCAATATATACTAAACTAGTGTACTATTTGTACTCTCCTTTCTGTCCTTTCACGTAGCTGGTTAAATATCATCATATCAAGTAGATAAAATTTACAGATATTCAGTTTTAACAGTAGCTAGAAAACTACATCCAATATGCATATCAGGAATAGCATCAACTTACTGTGCTGCGTTTTGTGCTTGACGATCAGCCAGATCTAGTCTTAAATTCTACATGAATGACACAGCACCTGTGTGTTTGTACATGCAGATAAGAATCATACGAAACTTTATATATGTATTTTCTTACATACAAAAGCCAAGTATTGGGATTCAAAAATAACTAGTTTTAAAAATGACTCAGAGAAGTCATTAAATTAATATAATTAATTGGCCAAAATTGACTGTACATTGTGAGATCGACGGGTCTCACACTGATTGTCTGTGTATATAGCATTGCATTATTCATGTGCAGATGGAAATGGAAGCAGTTTCACATTTGATGTGACCATCTATCATCAATCATTGCGGGATCAAAAGCCTTAAGATTCTATGGGTGGAGGGGTTGTACAATGGAGAGTAGTTGAAGTTCACGTGCGGAATGACCATGGAACTGGGTAGAGTGCTATCTACGTACTAGCTATGTCACTTGTGTCACATTCCTTGCTCAACACCTGGTGTGTGGTACATGACCACTGGCTCATTTTATTCCAGCACCCATCCCTCCAACATTCAGACATGCACAGAACAAATAGCCCAACAAGTGTACGTAGCATCCGACCAGACAGACATTTTTAAGCCACAAAATACCGCAGAAGTTCCACGCAAGGATTTAGATTTCATTCATCGAGAAATACACAACTAAAGATTACAATCCATGAAGCTTCAGTTCTAAATATCCCCTCTGAATCAGAATCTCTGACATCATTATTTTGCATTTGACTCTCCCTTTATCAGCATTAATTAGTCTATATTGCAGTCATATTGATGAAGAGGATGAGCTCTGCATCCATTTCAATATCAGTACAACATCGGTTACTGAGCATTGCGTCAAAAATCTGGCTCAGACGCAGTTTCTGATGCACCATGTAAATGAGTTGTGAATGGGTTTCTGGCTCACTCTCTGTCCTATTGCAATTCCACTGTACATGTGAGTGACCCTTTACTTTAATTAAAGCACTTTAAGGCAAAGTTCTATTCATAAATAGGTGTGATTACCTGAGATAAACCCATTCTCGGCGTGCTTTAAATTAGTTAAACAGACTCTACTATTGTGGACTATTAGTTTTAAATCATTCTCGACCTTCGGTCTCGAATGCTTTCAAACTAATAATCCACTCAGTATCGTCATTTAACTAATACGTAAACATTTTCACATGAAATATAAATGTACATATCATTCACTTAATACCGTTGATGTCAATTGTCCGTTCATGTCAAGGTTGGACTTATTTTGTTCCAATTCACAAAAGCAAAGAGGCCCAGAAAATTTATGATCAAGTTCTCTTTGAACTCTTCGAAGTGCAAAAGAGTCTTTGCGGAGTTTCAAATTCACACAAAGCAAAAACCTTGCCTCCTTTAAAAATAACTCCATTGACATTACAAATGACATTCTTACCTTAATTCCCATTTGTGTGGTTATTTAGTTCGTTTTAAAGTCTGATTAGTGTTGGTGTAGAATTGCGACGTTTTTTATAACATTGCAATATTGTCTGTTTAATTATTTTGCACAGAATCTATTTGTATGCAGAGCACAGAGGCCCATTGTGATTGTGCTTTTCAAGGTCTCATTGACTGTCGTGAACTTTCATAATGAACATGGCGGTCATGGTATATGCAAATAGATCAGTCAGTGTGCAAGCTCCTCTTTGAAAATGCTCATTCATATCGCCTTGCGCAGAATGGATACCAAAGTAATGGGAATTAAAATGTAGCATATATACCGACGAATTATTATGGGGGGGAGGCATTGTTTCAGTTTCTTCAAGAAAGATGTTAGTTGATAAAAATCATATTCAAGACAATCGTGTTTTAGCAATTTTGTATTAGATTCATTAAATTAGATGAATTAGCTGAATTCAACTAGAACCAATCAAGCATGACTGAAGGCTACTGAAAGCTTTCTTGTGTCTCTCAGTCACAGTTGACACTTTGGTGAAATGGTTAGCATGCCTGACTGCTGATCAGTAGATTCAGGGTTCAAACCTCAAAGAAGTCTTTTTTATTTGAGTTTTTGTTGTCTAATTAGTTGAATTAGATGAATTTTCTGATTCAAAAAGGGGAAAATTCAAATGCTTCATCTAAAATGTTTCTCCTGGAACATTTTGGGTGAACAATGGTCCACAACTAACTACAGTTTCTGTTGATTTGCTGATCTGTTCGCTAATTGCAGCGATATAAATATTAAACGTAGCAATGGAAATATTTTACCGCTTCAAGATAATAAAATCAGCTGAGCGTCTAGATCTCACAAGAATTTATGGAAACCGCAATATAATGATGATGACTTTATCGTTTTATTATCCTCGCAATCGTCTAAATCAGTAAGACAGAAATGTACATTTTCTATGGTGATAAATCTTATGCTGAATCAATTTTATATTTATAAATCATTTCACAAAGATTCCAAAAAGGACGAAATGTTTTTTTAAACATACTCATGTTATGTAAGGTTAGGTGATCCAGTCCATTAGAAGAACAATAGGCTCCGAAAAATGTTATTTCTGTATAATTGGACTCGTTGTAATGTTATGGCATTTACCATTGTACTATAAAGGTACAAATAGGTTAAATCATGCAAAATGTGTCTCGTCTACCTCAGGCAAATGTACTTCGGCGAACAGTTTGTAAGTTTTGTGAGGGACGGTAAATTTGGCTGCGATCTTAATGTAAATTAGTCGCAGGTAGACAAGTAGGTAGACTTGTTGAAAGATACAAAAGGTAGCAGTGAAAGGAAGCGAGACTTACAGATGTGCGGTTTCATCAATGTACATACGTAATATCCATCTGCAGAAACTAGATATTCTTAAATGGAAACTTGTGAATTGCTTGAAGGAAAATTCTTTAGACTAAGTGGATTGAACAGCTGGTCATCAGTCTGAGACTGAATTTGATACATTACATATCTTAGCAAAACTCATTAGGAAACTCCCTGAAACAAAGTCTTGTGGTTCAGGATTACCCTAATAGATATATATGTAAAGGAAGCTGAAAGCATCCGAGTACACGGTAATTGCCCACGTATCATACTTGACTCGAAACAAGATACATTCCTGCATGTCTAAGTACCGCAGGATTGACGATGACTAGTAAAGCGACATCAATACAAACCTACAAAAGGCCTATCTTAAGATTGGTTCCGATTGCCAATTTGAAGCTGCTTGGTTCTACTAGATGCCACCCACTGATTCCCAATTTGTCGTCAGTCTCACCCTGTGGCCTCAGTAGTATAGATGATACTGTAGCGACAAGCCATTGATGCTACACTATATGGCTACAGCAAGCTTCAGATGTAAGTCCTCGAGACAAAGAGCTGTCATAAGGAAAAGATGGTGTCGACTTAAGTAAAAGAAGACACCTGCAAGGCAGCTTTACCAATTTTACTGAAACATGTAGTCCTCTAGCTTCAATAAAGCCATATCAGGTTTGGTCAGCTAGATACCACCTATGGGCAAGACCGACCAAATGCATTAGTTCTGGCCATGACTGAGGGAAATGAAGTGACCAGCGACAACTGCATTAACTTTCACCTCAATTTCTTTGACGTTGACGTTCTTAAAGGCAATGCATGGGAACTAATTTTAGGTGAGGTGCCCGATGTGAGTGCTTCCGGAAGAAATGCATAAGTAACCGTGATTGGACTCATTGGGCTGCGTACATTCACAGCAGATCATGACATCGCAAGCGATAGATCTGGCCTAACTTACCCTGGTCCTGACTTCCCAACCCCGAAATGCAACTGCTCCATTCATTTCCAAACAGCTGCACTTATGATGTTTAGTTGGCGGGCAAGCTTTGACATTTAGGTTTCGCGGTGGCGATGTAGCGTGCTATGTCAAGCAAACAAGAACTGAGGCTTTCTGCCTCTTGTTTTCTGTTTCCATCTTAAGAGAAATTGCAGGTTGGTTTGGGAGGCAGCCAAGCACGTGCATGGCCTGCAAACTAGAACTCTCTGTGTGGTCATTCTACAAGAAGTAATTTTGCTGATGACGTCTCGATCAGCCAAACAATTGGAACTCAGTCGGTGGGGACTATCAATTTACCTTTGCTTTACGAGTTGATTCGGAATACATTGGGCCACAACCTCTTTTCTAACATGTCCACTTCCACCAAATCAGCTTTTCTATTGCTTCCCTCGATTTTAGATAGCGCTGCAAGTTTCTGTTAGGTTTTTATTGCCGCGAACTGATTCTAGTCACAAGCCTCCAAAGGCAGAGAAAACTCAGGCAGGTACTTTTTAAAGTCTGCGAATCATTGTTCCTGGTCACTTTAAACTTTATTTTCATAAGAATACAGACCAAACTTAGAACTGAGTGGGTTTGCCAATGTGGCAAATCAGAATCAACATCTTTGGCGTTATTCTGTATTACTAATAAGTGAAAACACTCGGATACTGCTGAAAGAAACCATATTAAGGTTGATCCCAGATTGGCTGGACAAAAAATAACCAGGTTCGTCCCATCAGCTCGCTACATAGTTGACTGGCTCAGCTAATTCTGGTGACATTTTAAGAGTAAGAAGCATTGAATTGTTCGCAATTATTCGGGCTAAACGTTGTTGGTTGCCCAGCAGCTCTGCGTTGCGTGAGAGCCGACATCGAGTCTTACTTTTGCACGGAGAAAGCCCATTAGTTGGAAAACACTAAGCATTGAAAGAGCTGGCACATTCAGCGCGTGGCTAATGATGCAAAATTGTGAATTGTTCATCACAATCCCTCAATATGGTTCGAAGGAGCATTTCAGACCAGAGAAACAAGCATTTTTTTCTGGGACGGATCATGTCTTGGAAGCAGGAATACGGATCCAATTTTGGTATTGAATGAAAGGAAGTAAAGATGTAGACGGCCTGTTTGAGCAAGATAGGGGCTGTACAAATAAGCATGCTGGTTCACCAATTGCCATGCAACTCACAGCTCTTTCCCCATTCTGTTGCCTGGTGGACATTACCAAATTCGTTCAGTAGCAATTAAGCAATTCCCAATTGGCCGGACATGACCAGCACACTATGGCCTCCGTCATTACCCCAACCCCGATTACCTTCTCCTGGGCAGGAACAATAGCCCGACAGACTTTGACCCTTGGGACTCCTCAAATGTTCGCTGCCAACTCCCTACTCAAGTGTGTGGACTCGTAAATTTTAATGGACTCTGACAATTCTTCATTTCCCAGTTTACAGACAGAGGACTCGTGTGAAGGAAAATCGACATGAAAACCCCATAATCACGTAGGACAAAAATAGTAATTTTCTCTGTACACAACGGTAGGATACTAACAATGAATAATGATAACAACTGCTTGAGGGTCTTACACTATTGCTTACCTCGGTACTTGTCTCTCAGAACTCTCCAAGATCAAACTTATTGAAAAAGGCCTTGTGATGCTTTCTTGCTAAACGACTACTCTATATGCATTGCCTATTGTGATCAATTGATAAGATGATGATGGATGAGATTCGTACAAGTGCGAGTACATTGCTAACCTCCCGCACAACAACGAAAAATTAACGTCATAACTTATCATGCATTTTCTTGAGAAACGGCATGACGGCTTAATTAAATCCACATCAATTATTTTTAATTGTGTTTGCATAATGTGATAGGATCATTGTAAGAATTTAATTCCTTACTGAATAGAATTTTATGGAGATTTTTATAGCTCAGAAAGAACAAGAACAAAAAAGTTTTAAACCAGATGTCCGTCAGATCATGTCATCAGTAGAAGCTTTAAACTTTCAATTATAAAATTTAAAATTAGCAACCAAATCGATAATATTAAACTGAAGCTCCATAGACTTTAAAGTTTAGTTATTGACTGATTTTTCTGTTTGCAAGCTCTGTTTAATCATATGCTCGAACGAAAATAATTTTTTTCATAAAACTTTGCAGTGAATTTGAACATAAACTGACTGTCCTCATTTAATTTGGGACCACCACATTCTCTGAATCCCAAAGCTGCGCGATCCGAAGCTTTGAAATAGTGATGGTGTCGGTGAATGTAATCACCTGTTCCACTGATTGAGACCAGTACAATCAACCTGTCGTTTTGTCCGTTGTTGTCGTCATAAATAAATGCCTCGAACGATGAGACAATCGGGTTGCATTGTAGGTTTTGTGCGACTAGCCCCTACTCGAATTAAACGGCACTGTCCTCTCTGATTAATTTAGCTCATAGTATATTGGGCGAGTTGACATTAATTTGTCGAGGATGATATGACATTCCCAATGTATATTTCCTCTGCGATTAACAGAAAGACAATGAGATTTGACTGGTTCAATAAGAGGGAACGTGCCTCGAAGGCCACTGTTAATCTGCGCTACTTTTGACATACAGCTTCACGGCGGCACGCTTTGTCTGCATTCTACCTTACCTTATTGTTTTCATCGCCACATTTATCCACATTCAACACACATTCGCTTTTTTCCCTTCAGAGACTTACATTCACCCACAACAAATACATGAAACAATTAATCGCTCTCTACCGCTCTTGAGTGGGTGGTTGGGCGGAAGGTGGGTGGGTGCATGGGGATCTCAACGATGACCTGTCGGAATCCATTGACTGTCTTTGAGAGGTAAATTAGATCTAATTTCCGATTCATTTGGTAAGTATAATGTCTGTGTCTTAACCCACGGCTTTTGTGACGAAAATAACAAACGGTATTTTTTTTAGAATAACACGCAACACAATATACAGAAATATGTAGTGATATTATTTCGCAAAACAATTTCGACTTCACCAAGAGAACAGAAACTTCATAATTTAATCACGAAACATATTCATTTTGAAATTTGGAAAATCATTGTTATATATGTCGCAGAATTTGTCTATTATCTGTAAAATTCAGAGAGTCAATTGACAGAGTTCAATATCATCAGAGTCTGAATTTCATGATGTTTACAGCCGAGTTAAGAGATACCATCCTAATTAGATTTTTATGCTGCTGAAGTCCGCCAGATTTGGGAAATGCGTCCCACACTTAAAGTAACCATGCTGCTTGATGACATCTACATGTCCGGCACATAATAATCACACTTACAAACTTGTCACAATCAGTACAAGTCACGATGCTTTTATCTGCAGTCCAACCACTCAGTCCTCGCTTCACATAATCATGATGTATGCTTTTTATAAAAATAGTCATGAAGTATGTATCTATGCTTTATGACGAAAAGTTCTCTTTCTAGTTCTAATATATCAATATATATATTATAATGTACTATGTTGAAGTGATGAATAATGCCACAACCACACACCATAACGTTAATATTTTTAACAATAAGCTAAAATATTATTTACAATTAATCTACGATGTTTAATGAGAAAAAACGGTTTAGTCCGATAATGTCGGTGATGCATTTGATGATAACGATGAAATAACAAACGATGATAACGTTTCCTAGCGATCCAATAACAATGCGGTATGATGGGTGATCCAGTAGAATCCACTAATCCACAACCCCGATCTGGAGCCATAATTAAATCTATGTACAGTGTTTCTATAAGTCTCTGCGTGCCTGTGTTGTTGACGTAACTATGACAACTCGCGCCGTAACTATGCCAACCTGTACAATTGAAGGAACAATGGAATGCTCTCTGGTAGATTCTCAACAATGTTCAGTAAATATCTGGAATGCACAATTTGCTGCCAACAGTGTACCTTTTCACGTTTAATGTCTCTGTATCTTCGATTACCACAATGGGAATTGAGAAAATTGTTCCCCTTTGGCAACTTCGTAGTGCGCGCTAGGCTCGAATCAAGTTCAACAATCTCCGTGTAAAAGTCAACAAAGTCTTTTTCTCTCTTTTTGGCGGGAAGGATATTGACTGTGGAGTTCTTTACTCAGAGTCCTCCTGGCAATCATCAACATTAGGTTCCTCAGAACAAATACTCGTATTATCTGCTATACTCTTCACCTTGCCCCCAACATTCTCCATGCCAGGGTTAAGCTCTGCCAGCTCGTAAGGACCTTTCTCACCCCGGGTTTCACAGACCACATTGGTCAGGGCTTTAATGTAGTTCTTGGCCAGGGTTAAGGTCTCTATTTTGGACAGCTTTCTGCCAATATCCACGTGAGGGATGACAGAGCGGAGTTCCCCGAAAGCATCATTGAGGGAGTGCATACGCTGGCGTTCACGTTCGTTGCTTTCAATCCGTCGGAGGTTTCGCTCCCTGGCACTCAGCGCTTTTCTCCGTCGCGCGAACTTTCGGGCTGCTGCACTTTTGGAAGCAGTGGGTGGTGATTTTTTACTGTGGTCACTGTAGTTCGGTGTCAATGTCAGCATGTCGTCATTGGTGGAGGACACCCCCGAATCGGAGGGCGGGGAGCCTGGAGCTTCGCTCTTTCCTGGACGTCTCTTGGCGCTGGTACTGCTGGGGATGGAGAGAAATTCTCCCGAGGAAGTTGAGGTTCTGGAGGACGTAACAGCCGCTGACTCCCAAGGTGTTTCAGCCTTTATGTCATCTTCATACATGGTTTCGTCGAAATCATCGGGCGATGGGGGTAGGTCATATAGCGAAGTGGCCGCTACACCTCTCATGTCCTTACCGGTCCGGGAGCGCATAGCCTGCAGCGAGAAAACCATAAACATTGAGTTATGAATGGACAAATGAGGAAGTCACCTGTCTCAGCAACCGCTGATATATACACAATAAACCAGAGCTCACGACCTATGGCCGTCGGTGTCACATCTCACTGTTTGAAATTCGTCCCATAAAATTGGCTGAAACAAAACAAGAATGCCAGAATTTCGCGTGTCTGGTTTACACAATGGAGATATGCTTCTACCTGTCTGCAAGAATACAATAAAAGGTAGATCTTCATTTGGAATAAGAGCCAGTTTACATGTAAAAAAATCTCAAAGTGACCCGAAGGCAATTGATACATTACACAATGGAACAGAAAACATAAATAAAGGAGCCTGTTGGGGTGCCGTTCATTTCACATATAATCTATTCTCTATTTACCTAATTCTTTCCTCGTCTCCAGTGCAAAGGGAGTCCAATTCATAAGTAAAAGTTATTTTTCTTGCGGCTTGTTTGATCGAAAAGTAGCTTGATGCCAATATTAATATGCGACACATGTAATAATGATCTTGCTGATGTCTCTTGGTGACTTTAGCTTCCTGGTGACACCTGACACCTGCCAGCCACATCAAATAACTAACTGTTAACTAATTAACCAGCTGCAGGCCTATACCTGTAACTATGTTTTATTAGCCGTTTTTCTCAACATTACAATAGTAGTAGTAGTAATTAGCTTGGTTAGTACACAAATGTACAGAAGCTGTGTAATGAGTTCATTTCAAAGACCCTTTTCTTGTAGTTTGACTTAAATAATTTGATGTGTGTTTGCTGATAGGATTGAAGCTGTTCATCTAATGTGAAAGAAATGGATGTCAAATAGCAAAGTCTTGAGTAAGCCTTCCTGCAGTCCATAATCAAACCTCCTCCAGCACTTAGCCTTTCAGGCCTCTGTGGTCCACTTTAATCATGTAATCGGTCTCGGCAAATAGCTACATCAGAGTAAAAAAAACAACTGGAACTCTTACCTTTGCCTCTGCCTCTACCAGGAGTTCATGCAGCTGATTCAAGTCTAATTCCGTAATTTCATCAGGAATATCCACATCAGAGAAAGATAAGTCCATCATATCCAAACAACAGTCAAGTGGATGGCTTGATTTTCCGGATCCCACCTGAACCTCCGAGCCCTCAACAACCATCTAACTGATCCTACATAAAATGCCTCATATCAGTATTCTGCCATAGAATATTTAGCATTTCAAGTCACACCGTTTGTTCGTGGACAGCTAGTATGCTCCGCCATACATACTTTACTACCAGCTGATACTAGCCGTATCAGCTTTTGCTTTTGAATTTGACATTCAAATCTACAGAGCACGGGCGATGCAATGTATGTACAATGGTGTATAATAAGATACCGAACATCTGGTGCAAAATGTCAACAATTTGCGATATGCAACTAAACAGCTGATCGTATTTTTAACGTATACCGGTAATTTTTAATCGAATCGTTTAAATGTAAATGCGTGAAGGCTGAAGTTTGTAAATTGTCTGATATTTTTTGTCGAAGCCTGCAGGGTATCTATTGTTTCGTCAAATGTTTCAATTGTGTCCGTTTGTCTCAATGACAGGTACAATTGCGAAAGCCTCGTAAAGATGAATTATTGCCCAAATTGTTCACTCAGATATTATTTAACACTTTTCTTGCTGCAACATAAATATAAATTCAGTTTTGCTGTACTCAAATATTTCCTGCTTCATGTCGTCGATGTACAGATCCACTCCATCGTGCACGAAACAATTTATTACGATCATAGTACTTGTCAGTCATAAAGTCCCCAATTGCAGTTTGGGGAGTAATATTTCTGTCAGATTTCTTATTATGGCAATGGAGGGTTACAAACTGGAGAACCACACTTTGTACTGATTGCCTAATCTAAAAGCAGTTCTTTTCAGCCGTTTTGGTTGTCTGCCTCGCAAAAAGGCAATAATAGGATACAAACACACTGGTTAAACCGTAAGTTAATTTCACTTTCAGGCGGTTTTGTTTGGAGTCTCGCCCGGGAAACAGCTATTGATAAGAGCTCATCATTACAAGGCTTACTGCTCAGTCGAGATCAGAAGACATTAAGCTGACATGAAGAGCTCTACCCCACTGTCACTGATATGAATATCTTTCTCTTTCTTGATGGCACACATCGATTTTACATTTGCACAAGATGACAGTCAATTTGCTAAGGCTTGTGAGTCCCAATGAAGATTGTGGCCCCGAATACTTGGAATCAGACACGCATGTATGAAGAGATCATGGAATCAGACACGCATGTATGAAGAGATCATGGAAATAATTTGTGAATGAAAATAATTTTTCCAAGAAGAGAATTCCAGGCAGTCGCAGGGCCATTATATTAAATATATCTTGGCGTAGTATGGATGAGGACAAGGATCTTCAGGTGCTGTGACAGTGGGTGTAACTGCAAGTGCAGGTGACACTAAGCTGACAGAAGGGGGATTTACAGATTTTGCATTACCTCAATGATAGCATCCATCCTTTTGGACCAGACTCATCGATTTCACATTTACAAAAATGACATTCAATTTGTTTTGGTTCACGCACATTTAAGACGGGCAATAATGAAAAGAAATTTCTTATTTCATTTTTGGGAACTGAACAGGAAAGAGCATACTTAAGAAAGCGGCACAATTCAGTTGATGCCAATGCCCTTGATTTTAAGAGTGAAATAAATAATTGATATGATTCAGAGGATGGTTTCAGCTACCTACGGGCCCAAGTCAGGCACTGATAGCCCAATTTACTCTCTAAAGCGTGGGAGAGAAGCAAATCTACATCCTCGGGCTTTTTATTGAATTTTGATTTCACATCCTTCGCAAAGATTATCTTCAAATCTGATACAAGATTATGGATCGAGGAGACGTCTGCACATACGGATCCGGTCCATTGTAACCACTTCTGTAGCTATTTTTACACCGTATTTATGCGATATTTTGAGATGTTTTTGTAAACGAAAACCATGTGTGCAGGATGAAAAGGAAACATCCGCCATACATACACCATTAGGATTATGTATATGTTTTCAAAGAGAGAAACCTATGGTACATTTTCTGTTCGTTTTGATATAAGGTGAAGGATCACGGGAATTGGTATTTGGAAAAGCAATGGGATTCAGTCACTGGGATTCACAGCTATCCCCAGATATGTAAGTGGCCAAAGTGCGACAATGAAAGCTTCGCCTTGATATGGGCAAAGGGAATGGAAGCTGCTTTTTAATCTGATGTCTGAATGCCATGGACAGAGTCGGTGACAATAAGCTGATAAAGGCGATTTACAACACGGGTTTCTGATATGGCCCGTGATCTTCACACTGTACAACAAATACACTGATTTCCCATTTCAACTCCACCACTTTTTCTAAGCCTGACGCTTTTAGCCACTGATGGTTTTGCTTCAGCAGTCCACATCATGATTCAAAACTTTTTACTCCATTTTGTTCCGGGGTAACTGAGCCACCTGCTACATAAGGCCTTGATGGGAATTGCTCGTGTTTTTCGATGAGCGTAATCTAGGTACATATATGCCTAAGTTCACAGATACCCTGTTATCACTGCAACATAAATGTAAGCTATCAAGCTGAAAATCAAATCAGAAAAGAAAATGATTATCTAACCAAATTTAGATATGCTGTATGCATCACCATGCTAATGGCCAGTATATATCTATTCTCAATTGGAACAAATCAAGCTGTTGCACTGAATTGGTTGAAGGCGGTACGGTATTTAAACTGCAGTGCATTGGCCGTCTATAACTTTTGCGCTACGCGACGAACACAATAGAATGTCCGATTAGCAAGTAGCATCCGCTAGTATTGTTACAAACGTAAGTCATTAAGTATTCATTAGCTGTGCGGTGACATTTCCCCAATGCAGCACTCAGCTCTCAACAAGCCATCCTTCCCCGCTATTACCTCTTTAGGCGTTATTTTCCGTCATAACTTTTAAGTGATGATTGGTTTGACATTTAACTTGTACTTATAATCCGGTGATTGTTGCATAATGGTCGAATCCATTGCTTCCCACCGACAATATTATGATGTTTACTTGATAACTAAAAGTAGAATGATACCAGAATGAGCCCCAAATATGTTGCCTTTTCATCGCAGAAATGAACAAAATTTACTCTTAATGTAAGTTAAAAATAATTCTTCGAACTACAGATCAAGACTATTTTCAAAACTTTGAAATCATTTTTGAAAAATGAATGAAACGTTCTTGTTTTTAATTTGAAAGAAGTATTAAGAAGTATTAAGATACTCACAAAGCTACATAAATAGGCTCATATTAATAGATAATGCTCCAAGCCCAAAGGTAACGTCAATATCATTTATAATTTAGCCATTGACCACTGGCCAAAGTCCCAGCAAAGTGTCAAGATCAAGACTTAAACGAATGTAGCTCATTTAGTGCAATATCAAAGCCAACCTTTGTCACTAAACAACAATGATCTGCTGAAAGTTCTTTGTAATCAGATCAGGATTATACATCATATTCAGTGAAATTGTTTTGTAATCTATTATTATCTACTTTACTATTGAAAGATTGGCTAATAGACTGTCCACAGGGGTAATAACAACAAAATGCCCAACCAATCAATGGGAAACGCTACGGGTCGTTTTGACCCAATTCTATGCCAATAAATGTGAAGCCAAAAAATTATAGCAATAGGAATGAAATAGTGCTTCAGAAAAGAAGTGAGATCTTGACAGGCCCTCTGTGAGTATTATTACTTCCAAAACAGGAAAGACAGGAAGCCATAAAGTCGTAATCACTTTAGCATTCTATTCTTGAAACCATTCGTTTCTATTTTGTCGGCTGTTTTCCAAAACAGACAAATTACTGACTGAAAAAAAATTAAGATTGCTTAGTATCAACATCTCATCATTTAAAACACTAGATACTCATATACAAGGCAAACGTACCTGTTGTCAAGGCAATTGTCTCCTTAGCAGTGAACTTGTTACCCCGGCAGCCTATCCGCTGTGGACATGTAATTACCGAGCTAATTATCACCTTGTGATGACAGTAATGTAACTTATTGCTAGTGTTTTGGAGGTAAGCATATGACTCTTAACACTTCCATACTAAACATTTATCATAGCGCACAACCATTCTGAAGTTATATTTCGACACAAATTATCAATCATTGAAGACTGATAAAAGTTCAAAATATGAAATATCACAAGCGTCTCGTTCCCGCACATTGAAGATAAATAAACTTGCCTTGTGTCATACTCTCAGTATCTTTGCATAAATATGTTGTATTGATTTTGCTATTTTAACCTGTTAATTACAGCCGGTTGTCAATACCAGATTTTGGAAGGCACGTGTGCAGCAGTAAAAGCCCGATCTTTATCAGGGTACATATTATTGTGGTAATGATTTTTTGGTGGAGAAACATGTATGACAGACAGATAAATCCATTTGATTGGCCTCATTTGCTTTGACAGTGTGGCAGAAATACAATAGGCCATTTTCAGGCATGTGTAATGGAAATATTTACAGCCTGCCAGGGCTGGCTCCCAGTCACTGTTGATCAGCTGTTACATTCCTGTTGCTGGGCTGATGTTTGTACTGAAATGTCACATACTATGACACAGTGATCACATCTTGACGTCAAAACTTTTTTCCTTTCAACAAATGGTGTTTTCAGGATTTAAATGTATTATTGACCAGAAACTAAACAACACATGTGAATATGTGTATTTATATATATCACTGGAATTCCACTATCCAGGTTAAGAATTATCTTTTTGTTTGGCGGAAAGGTTTGATCAACCAGTGTCGTTTACTGGCATGGTTTTTGCCTCAAACGGATGTTTTGGTTTCTTTTGACGTATCTCAGTAAAAAGGACAAATAAAGTTGTTCATGATTTCCCCGAAGGACACAAACAGTCCCGAAGATATCTATGTAACAAGTGCGAAAGCGTTCAGAAAATCATCTGATACGTTTGTGTCATGTTTTATCTAGTCACACTAGAATGTGCTTTTTACCATCGACATTTCGCAGATGGTTCGCAAATTGATGTTGAATATCGGCAGCGACGTAACCTAAAATGCACAGACGATTATTATCAAATCTGGCTGGTTTTACATACAGCCAGCTGTAATCCAGTTAAGAGTTCTATTTGCCCACTGGTTTTATTTGATATTATCCTGTCGCTGGCATGTTCAATAAACGATATTGTATCTTCCCTTCTTACGTAATGTATCTCGGAGTAGGGCACTTACTGTTAATTCGTCAATAATTAATACCCTGGGACATTTTCATTACATATTCATTTTCCATTTCTGATAGATGCTTTAAATTTAATTAGCATTCCATTTGTTTCTGACTTAAAATGTATTTCTCTGCGAAGATGTCATTCTATGCACGTTTTAAGAACATCTTCGGAAAAGAGAAAAGCTTTCAAAACAAATTACAAGGTCATTATTCCCTACTGGGAGGAAAGAAATTATTTTTTCTGATACGTAATTTGATAGTGTGGCAAATTGTCTTATATAACTGTAAAGTCACATTACTGAGGCCTCCGCGAAATCCATCATATCCTTTTTTTGAACATAACACTAGATGCACAGGGAAAATACAAAGATGAAAATAAGGGATATACGACACTTACCTTGGGGTGAACGTACTCATCTTTGATTAGAAATGTCGATATTATATGGAGACAAATACTCGGAGCCCACACATCATACGAATTCACATCATTCAGGGCAGCTTTCACAAAAATCATTCGCACAAACACAGGCTGATGTTTTGTGAAAACGATCTGTATAACTTCGTGTTATACTGCAGTTAGTTATACGCAAATATACCGGATGGGAGGTAATTTTGCCAGAATGAAAATGATAGGTCTAAATAAATGTGAAATACCTGCAGAGTGACTGTTCCACCATAAGTAACAATCTTCTGTCTTTTTGTTAATTACTTACTTAACACATATTACAGTGGAAATCAGAGTTGTACTCCTTCATCGCCTCGGACCAGTTAACCGATTGTAACTGACATACACAGGACATGAACCAACAAGAGCCGGTGGAAGACAAATAGATGTGCAGTATTACTACAAAAACACTGACCAATAACATCATCAAATAAACTAATGTTTCATAACCTGTCACAGACACCATCCCCCTCGGGCTACACCAAGTGCATGTCAACGCAAAAACTATTTCACTGCCGGAGCAAAGTTAGCAACTCGGAGCACCTCCAGCTAATTTGTAGAAACTTGTTACGGCTATTGAATTACAGACATTATCATCAACTTGCAACCATTGTCTATCTTATAGATCTATAAAAAGGCATTATGAATGAAAAACCAGCATCCAGACAATGCAATGCTTCTAGGTGTAATGCATTCAACTCGTATGAGATCTCACGAATAAATGACTTAAATAAGAGAGACAGCATGTACAAAAACGAACCAGACCATGTACGGAATACGGATTCGGTACTTACCCCCGTCATTTTTCTTCTAGGCCCCTGTATATCCAACCACTATAAATAATTGTTTCGTCTACACTCGTCGTCTATTATGCAACAATGGATCGCAAGGTACCCAAACACTTTTTTTGAATGAATGGCACACAGTGCAGTGCAACAGTGTGTGAATGAATGAAATGTTTCCGACGCTTTTGGATTTATTGCAAATGTTTGCTGAACATGTAGAGGTCCGATCAACCTGTTACATCAAAGCATTTGTGACATTGTGGTTGATGCACAGCCGTACGCCGTGCTCGAGGAAAATAATTTACACTATCGATTTGTCTTCCCTCTCGCCAATACAATCTACCAATGGAGACACACCATTGAATTGACTACATCTACAAAGTGATTAAAGTCATGCAAATCACAGATCAAGATGATAGAAGTTAAATGTAGTCTGTGTTCAGGTTTTAATTGCAATGAGTATCCGATTTGGTTCCACTTGTGTCCTCAAATAAATTCATGTAATGTTTCACTGTCATGCTAGGCTCAAGTTTGTAAGCGGTTTTGCGTGCGTGTAAACCTAATTCGATAATACATTGCCATTACGGGGGAATCAGAAACTGAAGCCGTTTTTTAAAGTGCGTTTTGAAGCATCTTTCCATCACATTCAATTACGTTTATTTGGTAATATATGTTGACCCAGCTCATGAACTGTCTAGTTGATATTAGTTGATCTATGTGACTGACCACTGACGAACTAGGCTTTAATATCCATTATGGTCAGTAGATCGATGTGATGCAGCGTTCATCCAAGGCACCCAGTACTGGATGTTGATAGATACTGTTAATGATGTTGTAATAGCAGGTTACAGGTCGAACAGCAACGTTTAACGCTAGTGTCGCACCAACCACCTGAGGGTGAAAGCTTCTTAATTGCGGCGATAGAACGATGTCGTCAGCGATGGGGGCGTTTGATTGTCGGATGTCATGTTGTTCATAAAAGCAACAAGTAGATCGTGTTTGGACGTCAGTTGATCAGGTTACTGTGGAGTGGATGCTAGCAGGCAATCCTCTGTGATCCAGTGGCTGATGTTGACAGAACAATGTCTCCTGAAGGATACTTGGGTCCAGAGAGAGTGACCCTCTGCGTCAAACTCGACGAAAGTGATCACGTCCCGAAAACCACCTTTCAAGCCAATCTGTCTTGCAGAGCATTAGTTTGATCAGTCGTCGTGTCCCAGAGCCATTCTGTGTTTGGCATTAGCGTTAGTTAGCTTTATCCCCAAGCGGGCTTAACTCTCCAGCCCTGTACTGTCAGATCCTTCCTGCCCAGAGTTGCAAGTGTAAGTCCAAGAACAGCCACATTTGAGGTAGCTCAGCTGAGCAGCGACGGCAACAAGTGATTTCGAAGCAGTGGAGCCAGCTTCACAAGCACAGTGTCCCTTAGATTCAACCAGCTTCATAAAGAAACATTCATTCACAGGCGGACAGAGTCCCCACCACTGGCTTTAGTCAGTTACCCATTATTGCCAGAGCCTCATCCATCCAATCTTCATTAGGACTCCTGCCACTTCATCAATTGCTTTTAGATGACACACAGCTAGACCATTTTCTCACTGATAGACATGTAGACACACACACTCAACGACCCTCTCATTCAACAAGTCTCGAGATGGAACGCGACAAGAAGACAGAGGGGAAAGGAATTATTGCCTTACCTGTTGCTTGTATCCAGAACAGAATCCAGAATGGCTTGTTGTCTCTCTAACCACTCTCTATTGATTTAGATTAGGGCAGGCCACCAGCACGATAAAGATGGGTTATGCTTGGTAAACAGGCGTCTGAACGTTACAGCTCACGCTTGGTGAATGAATGAACGCTACAATTCATCAGCTGGTAAAACCAGCCTACTTTTTCGCTAAGTGCGAGAGAGTAATTTCGATACAATAACTACGGCCATCTATGATTTTAATTATTCATAATTCATGTACGGGCCAATGGTAAGACGGAGTTTCCCTGACGTCACCCAGAGTTGTAGGTGATCCCCATCACCGTTGCCGTGGATATGGTTTTACGTTGAAGGATCCATTTCCTTCAGGAGACGTGGGTTGTTGCAGATTAATGGCAAAACACGCTGGTTTTCTCATTATCTATGTCGGAGACTAAGCTTCCGATGGCTTTGTTGACCCAGCTGTTTGCCACTGGCAGTTACACCATCAACAGCAACACAATGTTTAAATGAAAGGCCAAAATGAAAATCAATTTAATGGCACTCGGCCTATTTCTGATCTATTTGAGTGAATGAGAAATAAATGCCCACGAATGGACTGATTATCCTCTGACCTTTCCTACTTTGCTTCAATTTTCAAGTGTCAAAGAAGCCAAGATAAGCCCCGGCTACATTGTTTCCCCACCATTGGAATAGCAGTTTGTGGCAGTAAGCTTCAATTAGAGTTTGCCTGTAGCAGCAAATGGCCTTCTGTTCTTAAAGGTTTTTAGATCAACTCCTTTTTCATCATGAAAAGGCTTCAACAGGAAGTTTGGTGCAGCTTCATCCTATATTTGCCAAAACAGTCACAGCTCCAGATACCCTCAAGGAAAACGGTACAAAAACCCAAGGTGTCGAGGCAAGTGCTAATAAGTACTGGTAAAAGTAGAATCACAGACAAACCACTTAGATAGTAGATACCCTTTAAGGTACAGCCTGACACAGGCAATTGCTATTTACGGCAACGAATTTGCGTCAGTGATAGAGAAAACTTGAATGGCTGGGACACGAGAGCTGGATGCGCGGGTGTCACAGCTTCACTAGAGTCCAGCTTCAGCATTCAGGCCTTTGAGATCTAGTGGGCGGTGCACGCTTTGGGAAAGCTCGTTTCCTGGCTCTCAGTGGAAAGGCCCGTAGCGAAACACGCACTGGGATAGGTATTGTCAAGCCTACAGCCGCTGAGTCCCGACAACCAAGAGCGGCATGACGTGCGCACCTGTAATACTCCGTATCCGCCTTTTATGCACAATTTCTTCAACTGAGACACTGTAGTGTTATGTAACACCGTTTCCTAAGCTTGGAAACGCATGAACATATTAATCTCTATCAAAGCTGGGGACACTATTATGGACTCTGTAAAGCCCACGAGTACTGACTTATAATACACGCACGCTACCTGATTAGCCTCCTCGCAAATGATTCCGCACTCCTTTTATTGGTAGTGACAGTGTCCCAAAAAGGAAAAATCTAAATACAGGTCTCTTTGTGCGGCTCATAAATTGATCTGGATTGACGGAAGTGTATGTTTTTCATACACTCGATCTGAGGTGGGAATGACGATTGAAAAGTATTTGATTATCCCGTGGATGTTGCCAGCAATTAGGTAACATAAAAGTTGGCAGAGTTTGCCTTTGCTCTGAACCAACCTGAAAAGAAGTACTGAAACGCAGTTCTGTAAAAAGATTGGTTTACCGCTATGAAACTGTAATTGTATGGAGAAAACGTGGGTAAAGGCTGCTTGTAAAGCAGAAAGCATAGATTTATTGGCAAACAAGGTGTGCTGTCTCATTCATTTTGTCACAGGGCTGATTGAAATGGAAAGATTGTGCGTGCGGAATGCTCGACTCACACATGTTACAATGGCTACAACATTGTGACATAAATATTGCTTCTATGAGAGCTTGTCTCAGGTCAACAGAGGCACAATGCTCACATACAACCATCGCCATTTCTTCGTTAACACGGAATAATGACATTGTAAAGGCGATCTAACTTCTATATTGGCCGAATTGGCTAGGCGATCAGAATACTGAATGCAGTTAGGGAGCCCAACAGCCTGACTGCCATCCATTGGCTTTTGTGTTGGGCTTTCTGCCTGTGGTAACTTGACCAACGAGGCAATGTCCAGCTCATTTTAGGGAGCCGTAGAGCTGCCTGTACTGTACATTTCATGGCCTGTAACCGTAGTAATCTGAGCTATACATCATTACGGATCTCAGGGAATGGCTAAGATTATCCCTTACCTTGGTCAACGGGTCTGCCAGTGTTCCACCCATTATGATCAGTGTTCATTTCACACTACAGGAAACCGTGATCAAAGACGACGAGCTGTCAAGTTAAAATAACTGCTTCCCTTCGCAACAAACACATCCCAGGAGGAAACCTTCGTTTTCTTACCGGGTTTCAAGCCCATTCATCTTAAGCGTTTGTAATACTCAACCTAAAAATGGAAGCATTTAGTCTGGATGCAGGAATATTACTTAGTTCTGGAGGTCATTGTATTATCTACATCGTCTCACACCTTCGCCCTCCAGGTTGAAAGCTGTAGCGACAGTTGAGACAGCTCATTTGGAGGTATTGTTCCAAACAATGATATTTGTTCATGAAGCAGGTTCAAGATTAAAGACTGATACAAAGAGACTTTGACAGTTTTTATCCATTATATCCTTATTTAGAATGTCCATTATCAATAAAAGGGACGCGCCATGATGGACTTTGCTGATAAAATTCTTAAAAATAAATGTTTCAAGATCTAACAACTGGAAATTACCTTTTTTTTTTGCTTTCTATTTATAGGGAAAATATTGTGAAAGAAACGCAAGTTGCCTTCGTTTGAAGGTTTCATATTTCTTGGCTGGACTTCCCAACTCATTGCAGTGAAGTTGTGTTCAATTTTACTCAATATGTGTAACACTGTACGTGTAAACACAAATAGAGACTAACCAAAAACACCACTGTACTTCTCGTCAATTAAAAATTTAGATGTATTTACTGGCTCGTTAAAGTGTTAGTGGTTGAGTCGAGGGCCCCTTAAACATCTTGTCCCAAGCCTTTGGCAGTTTTATGATAAGTAGGCCTAATTTAGGCTCCAGTTATTGGTGGGATTTGTTTACACAGAATGCCACCATGACATCATTTAACAATGTCACGTCACGAGACAGTATTTGGACTATGTTCATGCCGTCATTTTTTAATTCTGTCATTGTTATGAATGATTCACCGATGTAATAAAAAATAGGCCAAACATGATGTAGGTGGACATCTGATGTCTTCTTTGCCAAGGAAGCAAGCCATACTAAGACATATCTTCTTACGTGCACAGACTTCTTAATGGGAATTGTGATACTTTTCTTAATAAGATTAATCTGCTCATGAATGGATTTTGAGCAACGTAGGTGCTGCTTCCGACGTTTTTGCATAGGACACTGAGAAAAGTGCAGTGAATAATTCCGCATCACCTTGGTGTCAAATATCAGCATAATGAATTTACATGATCAATTCGTGGGAGAGAATTGGTGCCATGCAATCTATAATGGGACACTTTCAACATATTTCCTGTTCAGAAGGAAATTAAATTGCCTCCTGTGTGCACGCATGTAGAAATTTACTACAGACAGATTGAGATAGCAATGACAAACCATAAGTCAAAGCAAGCCTATCTTTTAGCCAACTCCACCCAGCTTCCCATCACTGCTTAAACAGGAGGTAATAACACCTGCAACTTTTCCATTTTGGGAATTTCCTGTTATCTGTTAGCCAATTATAGTCTTCATTAATGTGACAAACTTAATGTCACTCTGATAATGCAGGGTCATTTACTGCAGTCTTATCTGCAGGAGATTTCATTTGCCTGCAGTACCTGCTGCGGAACTCGATCTTTGCTTAAATAACATTTAAAGCTATGAACCTGATATTAAGATAATTTACTCCATGTGTTCATAAATATACGCAGTCCTTTCTCTTGGAGAGCAGCCATGTTGTGACAACAGTCAGTTGAATTGTTGTACACTGTAACATCTAAAATCATATAATTTTTTTGACATGACACACTCTCCATTTATTCATTGTTGCGTTCAGATATGAACAAACAGAAACTATTGGCATTTTAATTTTGATACCTTTACTCTTTGTGGCCACTGTGAAAAGGACCTCACAGGACAATGCCTCAAGAGAAGTAAGAGTTCCAGCAGTAGCTAGCAAACCATTTCAAGAGAGAAGAGCCTGTGCATGTGGTATCACGTTTTTGTCTATTGTCCCATGCAAATCTATTACAAATTTGACTGATCGAAGTGGTATTTTGTGACAATTTATCATTAGCCAATCCATATCGACACGGAATATTCCTACAGGAATAATCGTGTTTTTTTAAAAGTTGATTTATCTTTTTTTCCTCTTCAGCTGAAACAGTACAGACCAACTACACATAGAGTACAATTATGTGTGGTATGGTTTTATAAATAAGATGAAATTGACAATATGGTATTGAAGGCTTTCGTAAGTGACAACTAAAAGTTTACAGCAATGGAAAAAGTTACCTGGGGAGTATTTGATCCCATCAACATCTGGGTTGTCAATCCAACACTCTGCCAACTGAGCCAATCAGACATTGTCTGTACCAATACTCCACTGATTCTGGCTCAAACATCAGTCAGTACATCAAGTTCAAGATCCTCCCAAATACCACATGTCAGAATTTCTGATGACAGGTAGAGTGCTTGAAATCGAAATACAAAGGTTGGATTAAATTCTACTGGGGACCTCATGTGCTGCTAGAAATTTTTCATTATCACATAGGAAGGCATTGAATTCCAATACGATTCAAGTTATTACCGCCCGCGTACGTAGTACGACGGGAAGGTACTGTTTTCACAGGCTTCTGTCTGTCCACAGGGGGAGGTACTCAGGTCTGGTCCCGGGAGGGGGTACTCAGGTCCCCCCCGGCACCAAGTACCCCCCTGGGACTGAGTAACCCCCCCTGGGCACCAAGTATCCCCCGGCACCAAGTACCCCCCCCCCCCGGGGAATAGGTCGGCCACGCAGCGGGCGGTATGCCTCTTGCGTTCACGCAGGAGGACTTTCTTGTGTGATATAATTTTCTCGTCATTGCCCGCCAAAATGTGCCAATCACACCTGTCCTTACTGATTTCACACTAGGTTCATTAAAAGATTTTGACTTTGACATTTCGTTGATTGGATCAAAAGAGTTTATGTGGATAACCGCTTTGGTTTCCTTGTAAAATACCGAATGTGGGCCCTACGCAAAAGGCATGGATCAGTGGCTCAGGATAAATAGTTCAGATATTTTTGTCAAATTTGCCTCCTTAGGAAATATTACAATTATAGTATCTACAGAAATGAAATATGATGTAGATTTTTTTCATACGTAGATCTAAAATTGAATTTTTAAAATTAACTCTATCATGGCTTGTATCAATATTTATGTTTCACGTTGGTGTGGTTTATTTCGGAGAACTGTATTTGCGATTGATTGATTGTTTTGTATCACCTGCCTCTTATCAAACAGCGAAATACATGTGTGATTAAATTAATTGAGTCACATTATGAATGAAAAGGAATAAATTTAGTCTGGGTAGGTAATTCTGTTGAATAATTTTGATTATTTAATTGGATCTATTTCTGATCATAAATTTTATGTTTAAGAGTACTATTGTTGTGTACGTTGGCTTTGCACGAACCTTTCATGTAATTTACTTCCAGGCCATAAGTTATGGCAATAAAACCTTGGCAAACAGTATTATGTCATATTTATCATCAATAGAGTTATGAGTCTGGCACTATTACTGCTGAATTGTATTATGTACGCATGTCTCTGCAAACATTTTTCTACTACAATGACTGTGTAAAGCACCATTCAATAAACTGCACGTTTGTACTCAGATAATTTTCGATTGAGACGAAAAAAGACCTCCTTTTAGAAAGAAGGCAAGCATGTACTATTGTTACTAAATATAGTAAGATTAATTTGTTGACAATAAACCACGAAGGTACACAGTCTATTGTCGATGATCGATTGGAGCTCTAATGACATCACTGTTTTACCGATACAGCGCAGAGATAAGGATTTATCAAAATGAAATGAAAAGATTTATTCCACACTAAATGTCACAATTAAATATTAATAGACGGTAATAGATAAACAGAAGTTTCAGCTTGTTGGATGCAGTTTGTTTTTTATGTTATGCTGTTCTTTTATGACATATTCTGTTTTAAATTTTATTTTTCAAAACAGTGAGGTTGATAAAGCTCCAGTAAAGTTGAGAGAAAGAATAAAAAAACAAGCAAAAGCTTTGTAGTTGAAGGTTGAAAGCTTTTTGTTGTACTCTCAGGCGTATTTTTGATTGAAAATAGATTTTGTAACAACCTATAATAAAATAATGCGACGTATCAACGTCTAAAGCCAAGCAAGAAAGCTGGGGGAAAACACAGTTTCAGTAATAAGATTCATGAAACAACTTGATGCAAAAGCGTGTTGAACCTTTCAACTTTGAGTGATATTATTAAATAATGTCTTCATGGGATTCATATTTGAAGCCATAAAACCTGCCACGGTAATATGAAATGACCATTGATCAATGGAACATTTGATGGTATAAACGAACAGAACAGTTGAGTAAAAATGCCCTCTGAGGAAATTGCCATTGGAAGTAGGATTCAATAACAGAGATGCATCTAATTGTATTGATCTTTTTTGCATCTTGGCAGGAATGCAGTCTCAGAAGCCATTCATTTCTTTTTGTTTGTATCCGTGGCATGAGACGAAGCTTAAGTTTTACTCAATAAAATAAAACAGACCGTTTCACGATACCATTAAATTCTAGCTAGCGCCCCCTGCCTTTATCGACAATTGTTAAACGACATGTATGATGTCATACCCCCGACAACCCACTGGAATATACAGCCCATCAGTGCAAAGTGGGACAGACAGATGAACAGAAATACCTACGTGCAGTCTGACAGTACCGTACACCCATACATACAGACAGACCTTACAACTTTTATTCATGTCCCATCTGTGTTCGAGTTTTTCACAAACACACAAAGTTGGCAATGTTGGCATTATTGCGAACTTTGTATTTCAATATATTTGCAGTTTTCCTCTTTATTGGAACCACCTGATGTTAGTAAATGTGAAATTAGAAATCAGGGGGTATATAAGGATTACATTTCAAGGTTACACACTTCCTTGGACCAGCTTATTTTTATTGGTAGAGCTAAAAGGAAGTTGGCAATCTTGGTATTCTTGCATTGCGTAGAGTTTGTAAAAAAAACCCTGTTGGAGCTTAGGCAACAGCCAATCAGGGCACAGTGGATGGACATGTACACACCAGGATTTTCAAGATGGGACGCGCCAGTATCACAGAATAATCACATTTTTCCCCAAAAAATTACATGAAAATGAAAAAAAATTGGACCAAGAGGTAGGGAAGCGCGTCCCCAGTGCCCCCTTGGATCCGCCAGGGCATCCGACTGAAACCTTACGACTTTCAGGCCAAATTATTAGAATACAATCAGTAGTTGTCTCCATTGTGTAAAATGGATGACAATATAAGGGGAAATTTGTTGTGAAAGCTGTTAATCTTATTACTTTTAGAAACGGAATCCAGTCTGAAGCCATCAGATAGAAAAGGAAGTCCTAATGATGCTAGTGATGGGGTTACGTTCATTCCTGAGTGTATGGAGGCCGGGTGTGAGAAGTGGGAGGGTTGGGGGGGGGTGAAGTCTGTGCGATCCACTTTGAATAATTCTGTAAGACAATGTAATGGCGATAAAATTCCGAACAATCATCGGGCACATTTGCCACATTTGCCACATTTAATAGTCTAGACGACAGAAATTGTGATCCTTAGTCTACAACATGGCTTTACAATTTCCTCTGTGGAAAACAAATGTTCCAGATGCCGCTTGCCTCAAGCTATTGTTCGTTATCATCATCCCTTTTAATATATTTTATTCATCGTCGTGACCACTTGAGCAAAAGTCTATTTCTGCGTTCTATAATTAACGACAGACTCTCAGAGACGCAGATGACCTCTAAGTCGGAGGCGTACTTCCCATTTCCACTGGGACCTGATGTAACCAGAGCATTTAGTCTAACACTGTGCAAAGCAATTTATTTTCGGCTTTCATTTAGTTTGGTCAGACACACATCCGCTTATAAATGGAGAAGTCTTTATTTGTAGATACTATTGAGACAGACATTCAATTATTCTTATATTTCCTCGCTAAACAACGTGTTTGTTTGCGAAAGAGTGAGTGGAAAATATTGACGATTTGACTGAAAGATTTCAACAATACTATATGGCGTCAGCAAAGTTAATTCACAAATTGCTACTCTTCATTCTTGTCCATGAAAGCCACATTTTTAATGCGGATAGTACACCTGGCTAGTGTAACAGGAAATTATAGCAGTATTGAAATATGAAAGCTAAATAGAATTAGAAATTTTACGATCTTTTGTCAAACATAGACTGAATGAATTGATTGAATTTAGTGTAGAAATAAATGTGACGTAGGAATATTGTATAAAATAACGATAACCTGTGTGGTCAATTCCCGAAAAAGAAACTCCAAATGAGAAAAACTTTATGCTGGAATGTTCATCCCTGTGTCGTAAAATAGATCTATCTCATAGGACAATGAAGTCTAATCAATTTGATTCTGGTCACACGTCTTTCGGAAACATTTTAAATACGTCGACGAAAATGCTATTCTGATATCCGATCCAAACCCAGACAAACTTAGAATGCTACAATTTAGTAATTGTGTGGTCCACATCCCTTCTCAATTTACTATATATACTTTGCCCAAGAATGCTAAAACAAATAAGTTACATGTTGAACAATAAAATTAAAGATCATGTATATAATGGATTTTTGCTATTGCGAAGAGGTAGATAGATCTAAATGAGGTAAACTTGTATCATTGAAAAACCAAAGAATGGTGATCGTTTTGTGCTTATCCTCCATGATTAGAGTCCGTTCATATGGACCTCTTTGCGACAGGATTAGCGTTAGTGGCCATCACTAGGAATGGGTATTCTACCCTTTTTTGACATCAATGACGCTAATGTTAACGCGAAGAGGTTCGCGCAGACGGACCAATTTCAAATACCCTGTCTTTATACTGTGAGGTGCAGCCATCTCTTAAACATCATCAATTGGCATAATACCAGAAGGAAGATTCTCTCATAGCTCTGTTAGGTACTGATTAATGATAAGCCTCTCAGTAGATAGTGAGAGGAAATAATCCAGACACCTGTTGATGCGAACACATCTGAGAATTGAATTAGCCGATCAAATCTTGAGCATCAACCCCAATTATCACACAAAGAGACAACAGCAATATCTTCAGCATTCATCGGCGATACCTGCATTGTTCCGCATATACGCATTTATACATAATAATAAAGAAAAGAAAATATGTATAGTCCACTTAGGATAATCAAGATATGGTATGGCACTTTGGTATGAGTTGACATCTACTTTTTGATACAATCATGCAGACAAAGAGCTCATTACTTTTCGTTTCTTGTTTGTTGGTTACACAGGACTAACCGTTAGATTTTGGTACCATGAGATTCTGTTCCCTTTCTCACATTTGATCTCGCTCTTATGCATTACTAAGTATTGGTTTCTGTTTATAAAACTGAACATTATTGCTGCAAACAAGATAAATATGACTACAGATTTATTGGTACTATATCTATTGAAAAATAAAGTTGCATATTTTTATCTTTGCAAATCAATTTAGATCAAAGTGCGACCTTTCACTTGCTTGACATTTTCTCTTAAAAACAAATTGGTTTCAGTGATAATTTTAAGGTGATTCTGAAAGGTAACCACTGTTTCAACATTAAATGTGTTGTCAACAGTGAACATCTGCATCTGATAAAGCTGCAGATAAATAAACTAGTGAGATTCCCATTATTAGAGGACCCCATAACATTGTTATTTAAACTTCTCGTATTGGTTTTTTTTCCAATTCGAGCACATAGCAATTGAAACTTCCAAAATTGCCTTTCCCCATTTTCACAGTATATGTAACGTGTGGTGCATTGCCGGCAGCAGACTAACCATTCAACTTTATTGAATAAGTTGTGTTTAAATGTTGAGGTGTTTATGGATAATCATTTATACTTCATGTCCTGTGTCATCATGGTCGCCTAGTTGCAGTTTAAGGCAAGAGAACGTTGATGCACTTCGCTCGTGGCAGTTACAGAGAAAACTGTGCATAGCAAAGAAATCTATCGGAGTTTTCCCAAAATGTTTTCACTAAATTTGTTGAATTTGAACCAACTATCTGCCGTGTATGAGACAGAGATGATACCACTGTGCCACAAAGACAAAAGTGACTGAGAGGATCTTTAAATTGACCCTATTCTTAATTATTCATGCTCCAGTGATTTATCAGATTCTCTGAATTCACTGAATTCAATGTTCCATTTAGCGAAAATCCCAATGGCATCGTCTACATGTATACGGTAACATGTTCCAAGAAAGCAGATTCTAACGTGGCATACAGGTTACACATGGTGCCTTCAATAGTCCAGACCAACATTGGTAACACTTCCGCACCAAGAACTTGTGGCAGGTGTACCATTCATTCGAGAATTTTTTGAAATACATGGGAGTTGGCAAATCTGCCATCTCTATGTTCTGATATGAACTACAAACAGCAACACATGTAACTGATGCATTACTTAGGAACTTAATTTAGCCGTATAATTTATTTACCAATTTCAGTAAAACACTGAAATTATTCTGCATTAATGGTTGTATTAGACCAATTTGGTGTCATAAAAACTTTTCTATTGTAAACTATTCAAACAAGATAGTAAATATTTCAGAGAATTGAAGCCAAAAGCATCAATATTCAAACCTCCTTGGTTCAACAAATTGATTCAGGTCAAAGTTTTGCTACAAATAATTATACAGTCAGATAAGAAAAATTGCAAAATAAAGTTTGAATAACAACAGTAAAATAACAAAATTTTAAAAAGGCAATTAAAATAGTATCAGTGGATAATTCATATTTCTATCCAACTGAAGATATGGATTTACATCATACAATACAAGAAACAAGTTTATTCAACAAGTATATTCTTCCTATATTGCATTATGTTATCTTTAATGTTTGAGATTATTCTCAAACATTATTGGTATCTACATCTTCAGTTGGATGAAAATATGATTTCCCCACCGATAGCACAGTTTATGCTTTTAAATGTTGTCCTAAGAAACTAGAAGACCTGTGTGGACTGCAATTTTAAAGGTTATCCATCAATAAACGTATAATTCCTTTTGGAGGTCATAGCAGAGCAGACATCTGTGCTTGTGGGCAGATCATCTTTTGTCTCTGAAAACGTTTCCCGGAAGAAACGTATTCTATTACAACTAAATTAAATTAAAATTTGCCAAATGTCAGATGTATCTAATTTTCTTGTTGCTAGCTAATCCACGTACGTATTCGCCGGATGCTTTATATCTTAAATTATAAAACTTAGCACTGGACTTGGCGAATTCGGTGATTTCGATGCAAAGTACAAAATTGATAAAAAACATGATTATCTTCTTTTCTTAACGGAACGTGGCCACGTTTTCTGTGATTAGGTTTGGGTGCCCCAAGTTGAAATATTAGATAGCTGTTTTTCATGAGATATTATTGATTGCACTTGTTTCTTTAGATAGATTTCCGTATCGCGAAATGACACGGTAGACCGCTTTTTAAAAGGACCAACATTCTATTCAAGACATTCTTGTAGTAAATTTCGTCAAAAATGTTTTGCGTTCAGAAACAAATACAAAAATGACGTTGCGTCGTTGACCCAATTGCTGGCACGTGCAAAATGACGTCAAGGCAGCATTCTGACTAAACAAATTCCGACCAATGACTGCAGCTCAAAGTAGGCCTAATTATCATAAAACTGCCAAGGGCTCATCTCTTGGGACAGAATGTTACGATACCCCCGACTCAACCATCATTTTATCAATAAGGAGTTCAGATGTCTTCTGGAAGCTTTGGGTTTTAGATTTTGTGTGGAATCTACTCACATTGTAACAACTTTCCTGATGAAAACAAAAACGTCCCTATTTCTGGACAACTGATTCTTAAAAGATGAATGGGTGAAAATCGATATTTATGTCGATCCATCTGTCATGCGGTATTAGATTTAACCACCTGTCATTAAACATTAAGCTAATAGAATCAATAAACGTACTTAAAGATAATGTCAAACCATTTCATATATTTTCCATAAACAATAATGAAAAAGACAAGTCTGTCCGAGTTTAGTTGTAGTGGATGTGAAATTGATCACTCTAGTCACAAGTGACTCGTTAACACATTTGACGAGCACTTTGATCAGTTCGAAAGTCTTGGTTAGAATCAAGCTGCTATTTATGCCTGGACATGTGGTGCGACGGGCATATTGTTTTAAAAATGCAAACATTGTATCGGTGAGGTGATTTGGACGTAGACATTTTCCCCACTTCGATTGGGTTCCAGCCAAAACCGTCAATGGCATCAAGATTCGGCATGATCATGCATTTCCGAATAATCGACTTTGGACATGTGCATCTACAAAATTGATTTTATAATAGTTGTGAACTTGAGATAGAACACATTTGTTGGAAGATAAATGACGCAAATCCAGCTGCTGAGACATTTTTAAGTTCAAAAGATATCATTGTTCAAGTACCTCAAGAAATCCTACCTAATCATTGTGGATTCTCACAATGAACCGGCATTTAGCCATCTTTGCATCTGCTTAAATGTAAACATGCATTTTCACCCTGAATAAAGTTCAGAAAATACGATTTTAAGGTGGTCAGAAAGTACGTTTAGCCTTTTACAATGGGTGTCTATGAGAGAATAGATGTTAAGGCATAAAAAAAGAAGACATAGTCCACAAAATAATATTGCAGAAATATAGTTTTTAATGGATAGATCTGACCTATGTTTTTAGAGTATAGCTGGGGATGCCTCAGATATGCACAGATTTCCCAACAGGAAGTAAACAATGACCATGTGAATTTTGCCAAATTTGTTTACTTCTTGTTGGGAAATCTGTGAATATCTGAGCCTTCCCCAGCTATACTGTAAAAACTAAAATGTAGGTCGGATCTATCTATTATGAGGTATATTTCTGCAATATTATTTTGTGGACAAATGGCCTCAGATTTGCCACATGCTTGAAAATACATATATTTCATAGACACCCATTGTAAAAGGCTAAACATAATAATAATAATAATAATAATAATAATAATAATAATAATAATAATAATTTATTTTCTCTTGTATGGTACATATGTTACGTAAACAAACAAATCACTTAATTAAGTTCTGATCACAAGAGAGGGTTCATACCATTAGACTTTCGTCGTGTTGAATATGTTATATTCAACGCTGGAGACCCTTTGATGTTATTTTGAATGTTACAGAGATATAAATATAACGCAACCGTAACAATGAAAAAAGTTCAACAAGTGTAATTCGTGCTATGGCCTATGTACATACAGACATCTCCCCAAAAACACACGTATTTTCTTTACTTTACTCAGGGTGTTTTGGCCACACACTATTTGGCGTTGCAGTTAATTCCAATTTTATAAGGGAACGTCAGAAGTAAACATTATACCATTATATTACTTATTATTAGCTTACATGTTCGAGCTAGCAATTGACTGGATATTTCAGTATCCATCAAAAGAGTACCAACATCAACCATTCGCGAGGAAATTGGGTAAAAGACTAGTTAGTTTGGTCCTTTGCAAACCCTAATATCCGAATGTAACATATTGTAAGAAAAATAAAGTGAAATTTGTGTTTTAAATAGTTTGAGCCTTGGCTGACATTGACATTAAGTCCAGAGTGTGTGGATCCAATTCCCGATGTTGTACAGTTACGTTATACATGCACACGGAGTTGCCGTTATGGTAGAGAATTTTAAAGAAGCTCAAGCAACACAAGGAAATCTGTTAGATCTGCCAGATATAAAATGTGATTTTTAGGAATCATCAAAATTTCTATTTTACAGGCAAGGGTCATTTCAGGCTTCTGACCTTTGTTAGAATTTGTAAACATCAATAAATATTTGATAGATCTATCTACAAAAGCTAAGAGTAGAAGTTGACGTCTAGATCTGTCAGATCCGACAGAATAGCCTGTCGTAAAAAATTTCATTGTTCATTGATTGGATGGATTCCAAGTTGCGTTTATTCATTAGAGCGTCAGATAAGTCTGTTTCACTTTGACAAAATTGGTGCAACAAGTCGCCAATTTTCAAAAGACCGATTACATACATGTTCATCACATTACGCCGTGTGAGGTACTGTTGTCAGTCTGCCTGTATTTTGGGCCATTTTTACCTGCCTTTGGGTGAATCAGTATTATGCTTCATCTAAAACGGTGTTCCAAACAAATGCTGTGGGATTGTAACGTTCGACGTTTTTTATCAAAAATTCATTTACAAGGAGTATATAATTTTTATCTAATAAATTTCATTTGTTTTATTCTATTCCCTTTGACTACTCTAGTGACAGCTTGTTTACTAAACTCATAAAGGTTATCTTAAAGGCTAGTAATGGTTACATCTTCGCGTTATTTCTGGGTTTGGTCTTTGTAACAGCTGAAATGAGAGCCAAATTGATTTGTTCACACAGCAAACACACAACCCTCATCATGCAGATTTTGGTCTGAGATTTTTCCATAAGACATGGAGTTAATGGCACCAAAGTTTTGCGGTAAAGGCTTTGTACACAACCAGAACATTGTGTATACATAAATGTAAGATAGTTGCTTACAGGTGGATTTTGATGTCACTTTATCTCGAACTGATATCTGGGCGATAGTAGAATACAAAATATTCTAAATTGCCTTAGATGGATTTCGTGCCTTCCAGGCGAAACATTTACCTCCAATCTACATGTCAAAGATTGTCCATGCAATTTGAAGAGAAATCAAACCGATTTTTCAATTTGGATTTCAATCTACAATTTGACAATGGACTTTCTACAGTAACGATCAGTCGGAAAATTGCCTTCAGGGGTTAAGTTAGAGCTGCCAGTTTGGCATACTGATAAAATAAAATGCAATTGATTCTTTCAATCTGTGAACAGAAAAAAACAGCCTGACAAGGTTTAAGTAGATCTGAGGCTAAATTCTTTTCCTGTGGATTACAGTGCCAAAGACAGGGATTTGCTTTGAGTTATGCATTGTATTTTATTCCAACATGTTTCCAGAATAGTCTCTACATTTGTTGCAGTCTGTAAATGTACAGAACAAAATTTCTCAAATTCATAGTCTGTGTCACGTTCCAAAGTCGTAAATATTTTAACCGATTTCTACATTTTTAAAACACATGTATTTAAGAGATAAAAACTAATGCTACAATAAAGTCTGTGTAAATTATATTTGATTATCTACAATTATAGTCTATTGTACACAGCCAAACCAACAATAATTATTAAAACTATCTTGATGGCAACAACTTCTATCATCATAATTTTCAGTAAATTTCCAATACGTTTTCACATTTTCACCTTGTCACCATTTTTGTGCCTGCACAGTCTGAAGACTAAGCCCGGAAACATTCCGTCGATGATACCTTGTGGACATCTGGGATTTCTAAAACGAAAACGCTCCCATTTCATAGTAACATCATGTTTGTAATTTCTATGGCAAACATGACGATGTGTCATTGAATAAAGAATGAAATCAATTACCCTTTTAAGCGTAGAAGATCTTTACTGTAAAGGGTAACGGTCGTGCGAATGAATTTGTTCAATACATAGATGTTACATGCAGACAAGATAAGCCGGCCTAATCCCGGAGAGCTAGTCCACTTCCTACACAAACCTATCGTGATACAAATACTAAATCGTTCCTAGTTGCTTAGAACGGTTAGAACATAACAGAATCTGATCATGACAGCTATCGATTCCAAAAAGAGCAGACTGGGTCTTAAAAGTACTTAATTCGTAGTTTACTGTATTGATCAACGATTACTCTTGCTTATTTTCAGGAAACATTTTTTTAGAATCTATGCTGGGCTTTAGTAAAACCTAGAGTTGCACAACAGATATCCACATATTGCTTTTTTTCCTCAAACTGTGCTGCTTTAAATAATTAAGTGTCCTCATATTGCTAAATGGAGCAAAGGTGTAACTGAACCTCACCATGCCTGGTGCAGATTTGGCAAGGCATATTTGAAGCCTAGGAGAAAGAATTAGATGTCAATTTCCAGTTTGAATTGAAAATAGACAATTACTTTACTAAACAGCCCATAAGCAGCACAGATTACCCCTAAGAGATATCCTAAGAGACCTGGGACTTTTGTTGGATAAAATGAGATCCAAATTGGTTCTTTCAATCTTAGTGCACAAGTGCAGTGACGGGTTTCAAGGCTTCGAGATTCTCTCATCTGTCTCTCTTATCATTGTAGTTCACCGGTGAACCTTTTTCTTTTGTTTTCAAGAAACGTCTTTTGATGGGGTCGATAGGTTCTTAAAGCGTGGAAAATATTCAACTTAGCTATAAATGCGCATCTCTCGGAGAGATGAAAACCAAGTTTTTCAGAAATGGTGGCATGATTAGCAAACTACAATTTAGTCCCTTTTTAACATGGATGTCGTGTCCACAGAGATGGAAAAGCGAATTTTACGAGAGTGAGAGACTAAAATGACATGAAACAATTTCATATAAGGTGTAACAACTGTGGTTCTCGTTCCAGTCATTTCTAAATCTCATAAATCTCTCATAAAAGTTAGGTGACCTATGTCGTAGGCTAACATGAAATCAATACAAACGTTGCTTCATGGTGTCGTAGATGTATCTTTTATTTTTCTATTATAAATGAGAAAATTAGTGCTTCCTCCCATTTCAGAATATCGTTTCTTCGAGGTGTACATGGAGCAAAACCAGAAAAAATTCTGAAACATTACTAGAAATGAACGTAAAGTCGGCTATCCAATCACCTACACGCATACTATTCGCAATGCTATTTTATTTATAGACACCCAGACAATCCCTGGCACAACAATGCTCATTAGTCAATTGCAACACAATGTTTTACGCTAATTTCTAGTAATGCAACAACTAAACAACCAACGCTATCCTACCACAGCTGCTGTAGTAACAACGGCTGCGCCAAATCCCTGGGGCTTTCCTATTAAAACTGCTTCATTTTCAAACTTAATTTCAGTCGGAAAGATACATCTTCCACTTATATTATGAAATTAGGACAAAGGTCTACTGGATCACAAGGGTATACCCTCTCAAAATTTCCACAGAACCAGATGCTGTGTTGAATTTAAGGAACCATCACCGAAGAGGAGGTCTAGGTTGGCTGACCAAAGTCCAAGGTCTGGGTTGAAAACCCAGACCAAGGACTTTGGTTTGGCCAACCTAGACTGACTCTGAGGTGATGGTTCCTATTCTAACACAACTTACTGTAGTATTTCATGTCATCAGTGCTCATTTAAAGCAAAAATAAAACTTTCTCTTCCCTAAAATGAAGCTTAATAGCTGCCATGTGTTTTTGTTGTTGTGGAGCTCTTCAGCTTGGGAGGGTGGGAAGTTACTCAACAAAGACTGGGCAGTCTTTGTTGGCTCACCAAGACTGGCAAATGAAGGATCTGATTGGCTGTTGAGTGCCAGGCGTGTTAGAATCTGCATCCAATTTGCCAAAGTACCCGTCACCATTAACACAATGATAAACCTTGACGTTGACGGCGTTGACAGACCTTTAGTCCGAGATTCTCAACTCTTGATACCATAGAATTGACGCCAGGAAACCCGCACCAGCAACATCTCTGATTTATTCTCTTCAATATACATGTACTTTTATTGCTTTCCACTTCCAGTAGTTTTATTAATTTTCCTCAACCTATTTCTTTATCCTTAAGTACTGCGAAAAAAGAGAAGAGAAAGAGAATGGTGATTATGGATAAAAGTTTAATTTAGTTGTGTTTGATTTTAGCATGTCACTCTTGCTAGCAATTTGATTCAAATTGATGATTAATCTGCCTGACATAGAACCATAGATGCATTACTATATCCATGTGAAAAGAGAGACTTGTTGTGGCACCTTCTCGTGAGAATTGACTCATCAGACTAAATAGTACAAATTGTTGCGGAGTGTATGAAATTGATATCAACAACTCTTTCGTTTTCATTTGTAGCACAAGGCTACCCAGGCTATGGAGGAGCTGCTACACCATATCCAATATACCCTGCTGGAGGATATGCCCCACCACCTATGCCTGCAGGTGCGTAAAAAATTTTAAAAGTGAGTTCCGTGTCACAAATCGACATTGGAAAATATATCGGTGAAAGACGTGAGATCTAATGTGGATGCAATTCTATTGTAAACTTATATGGAGAGCAACAGCGTTTACAATTTTCTTGACAACTTTCATTCAGTGTCTCTTGCCGCGAATGGACAAAGATTCAGATTTGAATATTATGTTTTATTATCTGATAACATTTATATTATCTTGTTTTTATCTTAGGTTACAACCCATACGCACAGTATGGAGGATACCCTCAGGCTCCACCGTACCCAACTGCTGGGTACCCAGCATATCCACAACCTACAGGATACCCACAACAACCACCGCAACCTGGCCAGCAACAGTGGCGTTAGACAGAGACCGTTGATTGACTACAAATTTTATTTTGATTTATCTTCTCACTGATTTCCGTGGGCAACGTACATATAATTTTTATACAACACATTTGCAATAAGCGGTAACATGAGTAATCTGTTGGTTCTTTGTTAAGTTTATAACTTTTCGAATTCAAAGTACCATGAAGATATAATTAAAGTAAGCTGGATACTTATGAATAAGTATTTAAAATGAAATTAATTTTGAAAATTACTGATTTTATGCATTATTAACTTCATTTCAAATATTTTCGTGTACTTATTGAACTTTGTCAACATAGTTGGCTCTTGTAAACTATTATTTAGTGATCATATTGAATCTAATTGTAGTACCTACACTAGGGTTAATGTTACGAAGTATCCGCGAAGAAAAATAATTGTGGTGATCGATATCTCTTTAAGTCGTTGACAGGAAAAATACCTTTATCTATCTAGTGTACAGATTTATGGATGGGAAAAAAGTACACGTGCCATTTACGACGGTCTAATGCAGTGCAAAGGCTGTAGCCAAGGTTCCGAAGATAAATCACAGGCATAACATGTTAGCTATTACATGTATTACATACATAATCATTTGAATTAGTTCATGTGAAAAAATGGGAGTGGAGTGGGCAAAGGAAGCTGTGAGAAAACACAAAACAAAATGTGATATTTACTACTTCAATCCATCTTACACTTATGTGTTGTGTCATTAAACGAGTCTATTAGATCCAAAAGTATGAAGTTTTTAAGATGAAGTGCTTTTGAATCCTGAAGGAAGTTAAAATGTTCATGGTACCAAATTACAAGAATTTATGGTATGAAGTATAGTTTTTAGTTAAATTGTTATTGTAAATTGTTAATTCATATCATTATTGAATCAGATTTAAACTTGTAATTGTCAATCATTTACACTCGGTCTCCCTTACAACGAGTAAAAAAAAAAATGAAAAAGTAATTGATCCTTTTAAGTGGGTACTCTTTTCGTTCTAACCGAAATCGTCGTAAGCGAGACAGTGTAACAGAGGCTATCAAACCTACACAGAACGTTTTTAATTGTACATAAAATATACACTTAAACTTGTTTTGGAATAGATTTTTCGTGTCTATGTAAAGTATGTGCCTCTTGTTTGTGGGCGTTCCTCTGCGGCAAACTACTGCACACTTTTATTATCACTTCAAGTGTAGGCGTGCCATATTCTTTACATTTTAATTCTGCACAAATGTTAAAATGTAAAAAGTAATTATATTCTCTATATTTTCGTTACGCAAACAATCTCGACAACATCGCAAGTGTTGGGGACAAAATTACAATAATGTGCATTCCAGTGAATTTTCAACAATAAGTCCTCGTACAATGATAGTGGATAGCTGTTGATTAAAGCTTTAATTTGTTGATAGATTTTTAAAGATCTTGCTTTTTTGGTCGCACCATTCAACAGTCTCCTCCAGTTTTTGAGGGATATGGATGGAAGACAAAAACGAAAAACGAGTTAGTAAAATTAACATGTTCACATGTAACAAGTTGTCTATTCGAGACTAAGTTCATATTTAATCACCCAAAGACAAGGATTCTCCAGTTACGTCTTTCTGCAGAGTGTAATCTGCTAAATGTTGTGCCAGTTATGTGTTTAATTGTTTTGACTGTTGCTTTGACTTTGTATGAACGATATTCGTTTACATGAGCGTGCATTTTAAAGCAGTGTTTACACATAGCGTTTTTCAGCCCGTTATTCAGACAATTTAAAAATGGGCTCAATGCATTCCTATGGTACTGTTTACACATGACGTTAAAAAGATCAAAGGTGCCGCTCACAAAAACGATCTGAAAAACGCTACGTGTAAACGCTTCCTAAGTTAAGGAATACTTATGTTGCCCACGACGAGAAAAGTAGAATACAACCCTGTTTTATTTTGAATGATTTAGAAGAAATCAGAATAAACTGGCGCAAATGTACAACACACAGAAAAGCCGGTTTTGGCACAATTACGTGGGCTTTATTTTCAATTTGTTCTCGCTTGTTACTCAAGGTGCTTACTTCTACTGTTTCTATTCGTTGTAAGAAAACAAGCACTTCTCTGCAGCTTGACATTTCCTTGTTCAAATACAGCATTGTCCAATTATAATTTAAGAGCAAAATTGTACAACTTTAATAAGAAACATTGTCCAGGGTTTGTAACAATGTGGTACATTTTTCTTGCGGATAACCGTTTTGGCTAAATTCGAAAAAATTCAGAATCATTGTAATAATGTAAAGCAATTTTGTTTAGAATCCAAACGTATAAAAGTTTGACGGGATATTCCTATCTGTTCTTTATCTGTGTAATACATCATACTGATGATGCCTGTAGGAATTATTTCCAACAGCAACTTAAAATAAACTGTGAAATACACTGACTTGTAACAATATTTGGTGTTCTTTCCATTTAGCTGATTTTTTAGCATCGTTCATCGTGAAACACTTGTACTGCGCCCAACAGTTTCTTTGGAGCAGCCCCATCACCCTGCAGACTATTTGAGAACATCATAAAACCACTTCTTCGCACACAAGGTTGTGTTTAGTATTTCTTATGAGTTAACTCCCTCGTTTCAGATCACTTCGAAGTTTGTTTCTTGAAATTTATATGCAAGCATATGAAAAAAGTTCTTAGAACTTGCAGAGACAGTTTTTATGGAGGGTAAAAAATATTCCAAAAATCTGTGAGAGAGTCTGTAGTTGTGCTGGAGAAAGGTAGTGCGTGGTAAAAATACCCAGTGCTGTATTTGCGACATTTACGGTAATTAATCTTCGAACAAGGAAGTCCTCCTGCGTGACCGTAAGAAGCATACCGCGTAGCGAATCAAATCCTGGTCTTGTCCGGGGGTGGAGGGTTGCGCTACCCCCTGGTCCTGTCTTGGGGGTGTACCTTGGACAGTACTAGGGGTACCTCCGACAGCACCAGGAGCCACCTCCCCCACCCCAACGGACAGACAAACACGTATGTGAGCGGTAAAAAAAAATTGCACTGGGTCCAGTTTATCGGGTGTAGAAAGACGCAAAAGAAATTGCACCATTGCACCTTGCATCGTAATGAGCGGATGAGCGTTTCATCGTAAATCATGATTTCTCAAGCGGTGGAGGGACCCAAAAGACTTGCGAGAGAATTACAATACCGTAAATGTCGCAAATAACGCGCATGCGCATAAGACCAACTTTTTGCACTGCACGTTATTTGAGAACTGCAAAAACCATTTCCAACAGATGAGGAAGTAAGTAATACTTTTTGTTAGTAGCACAGTACAGATTCTCTGGTTAAGCCTGATGAGCAGATTGGTGAGGGAACAGAGAGGAGTATGAATGAGGAAGTAAGTAATACTTTTTATAAGTAGCACAGTACAGATTCTCTGGTACATCCTGATGAGCAGATTGGGGAGGGAACAGTGAGCAGAGAGGAGTATGGACAAGGAAGTAAGTAATACTTTTTATTCTTAGAACTTGTTGTGAAAAAGTCTGTAGTTGTGCTAGAAAAAGGGGGTGTGCGATAAAAAGGGAGTGCGCTTCATTTGCGACATTTACGGTATTTCATAATTTTTATTAATAATTAATGAAACTTGCACAAATATTGATATTTTTAAACTATGACTGTGACTCAAACCATGATTCAAACTCAGTTTTTAAAACCAAGACTCAAACTCAAACACATACAGAAAGCACACTCACTGCTCGACGTGGACATAGGCCGCAGGATACTCGTACATTTGTAATGAAATTTACAAGTAATCTATGGGGCTTATGGTACACCTGTTTTCACCGTTAGAACTGAATCAAACGTAAAATCTAACGGATTTCTAATGACTTCCATCGTTTCTACATGTACCTCCTTGTGTTGTGAATCGAAATTATCATCATGGATTTAAGAAACGATTAAACTGTCAGTGTGCATAGTTGTTAGTTGTTGTCATGTGCCGCTTTTTTTTCTGCAGCAAACATTCTTGTGCACATTTGTTGCATACTTGTTGCATGAAACAGCACGAGAAACTGCTGCAGCTGATGTGAAGGAGACGCAAGGACCGGAAGAACAATACCGCGCACAGCGGGTCACTTCCTGTCAACCTGTGGACATACACAGGAAATGCTTCCCCCACGACAGAAATTAATTCGGATGTCTCCGGTTTTCTTGTGGGATAATTGCGTCATACGTTGCCAAACGACCAACAGACATGACACACAGAAGCTACTTATAATCTGACAGTGAAGAACTTACAAGAATATGACGTTGCGTCGTTGACCCAATTGCTGGCATGTGCAAAATGACGTCATGGCAGCATTCTATGTAAACAAATTCTAACCAATGACGGCAGCTTAAAGTAGGCCTAATTACAATAAAATTGGCAAAGGCTCATGAATCTCTTGGGGCAGGATGTTACGAACCCCTCTAAGTAATCACTAAGCTGACTCTAACGACCAAGCAATAATCTGACGGCAGACCCTCAAAATCAGGTGGGACTTGTCGATAAGGACACGTTGGAGTAAAAGGACGTTCGGTCATAGTTTATTAAACATACACCATCATTACCTGGACAGACTAAACACTGAACACTTTAGTATAAATCTCCTTGGGACCCATCATCTGTAGCATCAGTAGCATTCAACAAGAATGCCTTTCAGTTGAAGGTCTACCCCATCAGCGTAGCACACAGACCAAACAGTCAGAAAATTGATTTGCTTTTATTTGACCTAGCCTAGTCCTAGGTATGGTGAAGAGGTATCTGCACACTAAAAATGAAGGTCCTAGTTAAAACGGCTCAAAAGTTACAGCCTGAGCAGACAGACACACAGACAGACCCGACTGAAATTACTACCCACCCGCACATGCGGATGGTAACAATCCATTATATACCGCCGCGAGCCGATGCCTCCGAACGAACCGTCCAGACGGCAACAATCGATCCGCAACTATCTACATCTGACTCTTGTTTCCGTCAAGATAAACAATTCTGAGATCACTTCCCCTTCGTTTTTCCTCTCTCTCTTTCTTCGAGTCCCCTCTTATCATTTTCGCATATTTGATGGGACTGTAATCTCAGTTTTATCGAGCAGCACATGCCATCCCTCCTTCAGCCCATCAGATGCGTGTTTCTGGCATCATGTCTGGCACGCCATGCACGTCCATAATACTGCGTGATACCAAGGAGATACATACATGTACACTGGCTTATAACGAGCAAATAGATTCAAAGGAATCTCTTCGTTGTAGGACTAGGAGGGTGAACGTAGTAACCGAACTTGACCTTGCTTGACATTGCTGTCAATGATTTTGATGCAAAGAAATCTACTCGTTATAGCCGGGTGCTCGTTGTAACTGAACTCGTTGTAAGCGGGACATTGCAGCAGTATCTGTGCAGAACAAGAAAATTCTTAGTCTATGAAATCATCTCCTCTGGCCTCACACACGTACATCATTTCCGTTTTAAAAACTTCAAAAGGAAAACCATTAAAAAGCCTTCATTAAATCTCGGCTCTTTGAAACCACTACATGTAAAAGACGTCCTGTCATTTTATCTGTCGCGTCAGATGAGATGTACCCCACTATGTGTTTGGGTTTGAGTCATGGTTTTTGAGTCTTGGTTATATCTGGCACATTTTGTTGTATACCGGACGTTTTTGTTGCGTACCGCACGTTTTTTTGTTGCTTACTGCACATTTTTTGGTTGCATACCCAACATTTTTAAACTCAAACCATAACTCAGATATAACTTTTCTGTTTTTTGCTTATATTTCCCTTATTTGGGGATTTAGAAAGAAGTGGAGAAATTACACATATATTTCATAAACTTTATTGATAATTAATGAAATTCGCAAAAATATTGATATTTTTAAACTATGACTATGACTGAAACCATGACTGAAACTCAGCTTTTAAAACATGACTCAAACTCAAACACATAGAGAAAGCACACTCCGTCCGATTCACTGAGAACCGACTATTTGTGCTTCGAGGAAAAAAAAGTAGAAGCAACATGATTTGCCTTTAAAGTAAATTGACTTCCAACAAAGTGCAGTGCCTCCTTAAAAGGAAAAACGGAGAGGCCTGACGCATCTGATGCCTCTCACGTTAAGAGATCCAAACCTTAAAGGGCAAAAACGCCTTTTGAAATTTCCTTTGCCGAAAGTGCGAAGTTGCTAAAAAGAGACAAAAGTGATGTCTTCACAAATAATGTTGAGAGTTTTATTATATCACCCCGGGCCCGGCCTTCGGTGAAAAAGATTGTATTCAAATTCAAAAAGAAATTTATATTGATGCACTGAAACCTCCTGCACAAAGTATTGAGAAATATCAACAAAATAGACGTAGCCAAGATGAATGAAAGGTCCCCTCGACACAGGACGTAGTCGTATGTTTGCTTACTCGCACCAAATGTTTCCACTCAGATGTTTTGGTGAGTCGTGTGTTTTGAGTTTTTTTTCAACCAATCAGTGCATCTGGGAACCTTCTGCTGCAGCTGCAGTTGCAGTCAAAACACAGCGGTCATGTGACTCACTTGTCTGGCACCCTGCGAAGGTCACGAGAGGTCAATGAAACAAGGTCAACGGTGAAACGTTTAACTAGCAATTAACGTTCCGTCTGTGGTTGACGAAAAATGCCAAAATACGTCACCCTAGATGATTAAGCAAATCTGCTCTTGGAATCCCGTCCTTTTGGAATGTCCTTTTAAATACATGTAACTATTTTTGCTGTTAAATTGATCTCACTTTTTGTGTGTGTACGTTTTTAACATGCTTATTATCTGAAACATTGTGGCATTTTATTCGTTCCATGAACTCACATTGCGAGTACAATGCTGTACCTGCATCATTACGGTTTTTTTATCTGCGCATCATTCGGTGCAGATGTCTCAATAATTCACCTTTATGGCTGCTACACGCCTACTATCTCTGAGCTTAATGATGGTGACACCTTGTCCAGGTATCTGATGAGATATTTTTCTCTTGTATTTTTAAATGTCACTTTGTGCACAGGTAAATTGTTTTGAAAACCTTTCTTCCGACAAAGCGTTTAAACGCCCGCGTGAATTGTTGTGCTATAAGCCCCATAGATATACAACTTCACCGTGCGTTTCAATGGAAAATGTCAGTAATTAATTATTCAAATGTCACCGAAGTGGAATTAAAATGACACAAGAATAGCTCAATGGTTGCACCGTGTACGTTCCTATTATTCGTGAAATCACACACTACTTGACATACAACAAAGTAGTAATTTACACAAATAAAAAAAAGTTGATGAATTGAGTTGAGAATCCAGGTAGACACAAAGGTAGCACAGTTGACACTGCGGCACGTTGCTGCGTTACGTCATTGAACACCTGGCGACGGTGCATCTAATGCGTACTCATTGTCTGGGCGACATGCATGCACGCTTTCACGTGTATTGTACATTTACATGTCTCCATGAGTGTGTGTTCTACGAGTGCACATGTGTATGCAGGTAAAAAGTAGCTTTGTGGGTGACAGTCATCTATTCATTCATGAAGGAAAGTTTTTTTTTTTCACTTGCGTCACGAAAATGAACATCTTCACGTTTTTACGTTTATACAGTGTGACGTAATTTTGTAGAATTAAATCCCGACGATGTGAGGTTTTCTTCGGAAAACGGTCGTTCTTTTTTAACGTTTCTGACGACCCCTTCCCGCCCACCCCCCCCGCCCCCACATTCTGGTGTCAGCCCTTTTCATTGTCGGTTACCGTTTTAATAGCTAAAGTGTGAAACGAATGCTCATGTTGAGCTGGAATATATTTGACAACTCGTTATTGACGTTAAATGGATCTGGACATCAAAAGACATGACGAATACAAACGTTGCGTAAAGTCGTTATAAATCATAACGTCACTATCGTTTTTTTTGTTTTAAATATCATTTTGGTTTAAGTTTGTTGCTATTGCTGTTAACACGACAGAACAGAAATCATAGGGAATGTTCATTCAATTCAGCTTTACTCGCAGCACTGACTTCACCGTCTTTTATTTTCCGTTGTTAATCTCACGCGGTGAATCGGTGCCAACGACGTTACAAAAAGTCGCATCGCTAACAAAGCGATTCACAGAAAAGCGAGCAAATAATTGGCAAATAAGGAAGAAACACAAACCATAATCGACAAAGAATCCGGGGAACCTGCCAAACAATCATGTGAACGTAGAAAAAACGTTCGTCCGATTATTATTACGCTGCCAGACGGTTCTACATGATCGTACTTATTAACGTCTGATATTTTTTGCGAAAAACTATAACGCCCACTTTTCGTTGTACTTGCAACATGATGTACCCACGTACATGATATACTGTGGTCTCACTGAGAAATATTTTGCCACCATGACAAATATATTTTAAATGTTGCACGCTTGGGGAAGAGTTTGTGAAAATACAATTATATAGAGCTTCTTGTATAGGCTCAACACGTCGTGTCATCGCTATTTTGTTGTTATGGTAATATATGCTGTATCATTACAACTTTTTTCCGACAAAAATGCAATAAAAATGAAAAATGATCCCCGTGAGATGACTGATGATCCTTGTAAATTATTGGTAAATGTTCATTTTTTTTTTGCGGATAATTGACCTTAATGAGTCGATAGACATGCGGCTCGTAAAACAAACACGAGTGAGACACGCAACGTTAGGAGAACGATAACCGTTTTCAACGTCAATGGAAAAAAAATGGAATGCTCCACTTACAACGTCATCGGCCCTCTACAATGAAAAACTGGCACTGGCAATGAAATGCTGTGTACCGCTGTAGTTCCAGGCCCAATGTCATTACAGCATTGTAACTGAGGTTGAGTTGTCTCCATCAGAAATTGGGGTTCTTCTTTGCTATTGTCAGTTTTCACTGACACTGTTGTTGACCTTCAGTTTTAACTTCGAAAACAAACAATGCAATTTCCATTTCAAACCCACTAAATTATATCATCAGTGGCGGATCTACGGGGGGCATTTTCATGCAGTTTTTGGGGAAAATTGGTCAAATAGTAGGTTGGTACCCTCTTTTGGGGGTTGGCGCCCCCTGGAAAATCCTGAATCTGCTACTGATCATTGAAAAATATGTACTGTGAGAACAGTGTCACACGCCCACTTAGTTCTACTGAAACGTAACTCCGGTGGGGTACATGTATGTCCAGAGAAGGGTACATTACAATGAAGCATCAAGATAGAATAGACTAATCAACAACTTAATCATGTTACACAATCATCCCTCCACACTGCAATCCCCCCCCCCCGAAGTTTATGAAAGCCTCTGTTGTCTGTTAAAGGAAACCTTTATTCGCATAGTTGCCATGCCAGACAGCAGATAATGAAGGGTTTTTGTACGTACACTTGTCGACGGTGGTTTCTCCACGGATAGAGTTTCCGTATTAATCAAAGAAAAAAAGCTTAGGAAAAACAACGTGTGACTTGCGGTGGAATTCACGACATTCAGGGAGGTTTTTATGCTAATGGTTCGTTCACGCCGGCTAGTAGTGAGTGTCGCTGCCTCTCACGAATGTCAAGTGTTTTCTTCGGTGAGAATCGCACATTCTTTTGTTCTAACGAGCAAAGATTCATTCAAAAGAGGGACATGTTTTTGCAAAAAGTGGAATTGAACCCCCCCCCCCCCACACCTTTCCCCTTCAGCGACGGTGCTGGTTGTATTAATCTTGGAAAAATTCATGCACACCAGACGAAAAAAGTATCCGAAAGCAAATGCGATTCCACTTTCAAAATGGGGTTTTTAAATCCATTTTCAAGCGAAACTAGTCGGAACAGTAAAGACATTGCACTTATATCCTTTTGAAACGACACGGCTTACGCGTACGCTTTCGCTCGCTGTGAACAGACCTTAACCGTTTGAAACGATTTTTGTATCGCTCCTGATTCACACTTCAAAAAGTCAACGTTTACGTAATGAGACGTTAATCGATGTAAACGGAGCCGGTTGCTGCTGCTGCTGCCGGTACGAAAGGTGTGATCTATGCCGTATTGTAACGACATGCTTTCAATTCCACATCTCCAAGGGAATATAGATCGCCTGTTTGTTTACAGTTCGGATTCTTCATGTAAATTGTGCACCCGATTTTACAGTGAAATGATTGACACAAGATACACACAAACAATTCCTTTGATAAATCAAATCTAAGCCGTGCTGTAACGTCCCCAGCACTGTTGCCCACAGCCCGTGAGGCCTCCTTATGAGACAAGTCAACAATTTGGAGCCCTTCTGAGGGTGGAGGAAAACCCCAAAGGGAAAACCACCACACATTTCCTGCGAAGGGAAAAAGATATCTCACATGCAGCGAGGGATTGAACCCGGGTCGTAGTGGTGAAGAGGCGCAAGTGTTACCACTGCGCGACCAAGATAAGAACGTCCTTTGAACAGGAAAATGTTTCATATGTACGAATGAATGGTGACGTTGGGAGACAATTTGCTGTTTCTTGCACATTGTGTAATTAGTAAAGAATATCAGACTGTTCCCATTAAAATTACCACCTTCCTTTTTTCTTAGATTGAATTAGGTTTTCGAGCGACCCAACACAGTACCTTACCCGGGACCAGCACGTACTTCCGAAGCACTGGTACCTTTTGAATTTTGAAAACTGTGAGCAACAAAAAAGCTCATTTCTAAAACTGTCATCCAAGTAGGCCTAATATCCTACAAGCAAAGAAACCATGAAGGTGACCGGTCTAACACTTCAGATTTCTGTGCACATACTTCATACCCCGGGTACGGACGGAATATCGTTTTGAGTGGGTAGGGAACGTTCGTGACCGAATCTGACGGTTATCAGATGCACTGCCGTTAGCCCACACACACACGATGTTTACACGTACAGAACAATCTATTGACTCGAACACAATAGTGTGTACATGTTTACAAAGTCAGGATCTCGCACAAATAACAGTACACTGTTCACTTCAAACTACTACCTCCGTCTCCGAGGTCTCAAGTTCCACCCCAGTGTTCGTCACAAGGTCAAGTTCAGAGCCTGGGTCAAGGTCTAATCAAGGTCACAAGATTTAATACAGAGGCACGGGATTTCTGTATTGGATGTAACATAAATTTCTGTCTCACGTTCAAGATTGATGAGAGGAGTTGAGGTCAAGATCATCTGAAGGTCACAGGCACAGAACACAAGCATGTAGATATCTTGTCAAGGTTCTTTGACAAGAGCAATCTCGTGAATCTGAATTCATTCCATCTTATCTTTATTGCCACAAATAAACAGCTTGATCAAAGACAGACAGACAGACAGTCTGACACGTAGAAGGAGACAGAAAACCTGATCAACATGAGTGGTTCGGATCCTGGTCCCAAACAAACGTCTCTGTGGGAGTTCGATCTCTCACCGGATAAACGGAGTCTAAGATTCTTGTGTAAAATCAATCTGCTTGTGATTGTCGAGTCCCGCAGTTCAATCAACGAGAGAGACGATCAATGTCCAAACATACTGTAAACCAAGCAATAACACAGATCAACCGCCTGATGATTCTCCAAACTTTGAGGAGTTAATTTTTTTTAAATTAAACTACCCAGTAGGGAACTCACCCAATCCTAATCATGACATGTTAGAGATCGTCGCCTTGAAGTCACAACACGACCAACTTCTGTCAATTCGCACCCTCATTTAAGTCATCACATTGAACCCTGCAAGTTCCAATTTTGCACCTTTGTTTGTTTTCAGACATGTCAAGATTGACAACGTGCAGCATCTCCATTTCCAATCAGTGCATCCCTCACTAAATCTGAGGGTTTTTCCAACAAATCAATGCGCAGTTTGGTGAATTATTATTGCATGCACAACTTTTCAATTGCAAAACAGTGAAGGTGCAGGCTCTTGCATGATTTGCTCGTAATAAGGTTACGACAGTCAAAGGTAGATTACTCAGTTTAATTTCAGGCTGAGATTTTAATTTCCGCAACATTGACATTTCACAAGTGCTTCACTCTTGACATCTTTCTACATTATGAGACTGAAAGCATTTTAAACGATAAGAGACCAGTTGCCTTGGCAACCGTCTAGTTAAGTCAATATTTTCACACACATTTGTAGAGATTTCTTCGTTGTTATCAGCTCATATATTTTATCACTTTAAATCATGTTCAGTCTGTCGGTTACAAAATGCAAAACCGCCTTTTTGTTCATTACTCGTATTGGTAATAAATCTTTATTACTCAATGCCATGGGAAGTTCCCAGACTGACTGCTTAGTACACAGCAGGGTTCATCATTACCTACATCAGTAATTTATGGCTGTTACGTAATGCTAATTGATATTAATAGTTTCGCTTCACACCTCATCGTTTCATCGTCTATCTCACGTAAAGAGTTGTGTTCGTAAATAGAAACGACGAAGGTTTCTACGCCTCCGTGTTTCATGTTAAAACCAGCAGACACAAAACAATCAGTACCGGTGTAATGTTTTCAGAATCTCCGTTTTCGCACTCCGCCCTCCCCCGCCCCCCCCCCAATTGACAGTGAGAACTTATTTGCATTGACTGGCAATGAAAATTTACAGATGTCTTTTTCCCCTAAACAGGCAATGTTACAGAGGGTCACCGTCTATAAAGTTACAGCAAAAGGCATCTGTAAATTGACATTGCTGGTCTATGTAAATAAGTTGTCACCGTCTGTAAACTTGCTGGGGGAGGGCTTGCGAAAAGGGAAGGGTGTCTGAAAACATTACACCAGTACATGTAGAATAGTGCGGATTGAATGAGACGGAATATATTGCGAAACTGTCTGTCCGATTTCTATTTCAATCAGGTCAGGCACTGCTGCTGTCTGACGGAGGGAGCTGTCTGGATTCATGCTGTCTGATGTCTGCGTTTATGATGCAGGAAAATTATCCCGCGACATTGACGGTGGGTGGTAAAGTCACCGCCGGATTATGTTCACAACCATGTTACTCTACCTGTAACTTACGTTACGTAGTCTACCTGTCTTCGGTAGCACAAGACACACACTCTCTACCTGTAACGTTCCTGCCAGCAACACAAAGATTCTTAGACGTTCGTGAACTGTGGCCAAATTGTCCCACGACATTACCATTGGCAACTGCATGTTCTCGAACATAAATGTTTTTTGTACCTTTCTCAAACTGGTGTCAAAATGTTGGCGTCGTAAAGTAGGGCCATTCATCTTAGAAGCGTGATTCGAGTGGACGAAGATCTCCATTCTCGACATGTGTGCCCTACCGTACTAAACACTTGACATATTGTGTGTGGGTGGTTTTTTTTACAGGGAACATCTTAAATTCCACATAGTCTACTTTATTCAAGTCACAGATTTAGAGTCTCGGGCACCTTCTTCTAAATCTGTGATCAAGTAATGGTCGGTTTGATTTCCATGTCGTTGTTGTCGTCTTGTAATATTCCCTTTCTATTAATTATCATGCCCCTCTCGTACTGACATGTTATCAGCGCAGAAACCATAGAAACCTTCCCCATTGTTGTGCTCAGTCAAACGGAACAAAAACCCTTAACTTATCCATCGTACACTACGTACGTATCAACTGCATCTTAAGTTGCTTAACGAAAGGTCTTAAATCTTTGATATTTTAGACAATTTACAAACGTTCTCGTCTAAGCGACTCTAAAATTCTACAGTTACTGAATCAGGTCAACTGTTTCCTCAATTTATTCGAAGAATTTAAAACGTAGAGACATACGTACCCATAATCAGTGGGTTGAAATACACGCTTTGTGCGCAGACTTCCTCAAAAAGTACGTGATACAAATAAATCCGTGAATTAACGATAATCCTTCAGTTACTATGGTGAGTACTGAACCGCCATGATGTTCTGTATAATGTAAGAATATTCCCCGGTGACTACTGCTCAGGACTCGCTGTCTCCTCCTTCACTGTGACTTGTAGTTCCACACCACCAACACGCAGCAGCATGTTATGGTAAAGGATAAGGAATACTGTTTCTCTTCAGCTTTATTCCAATATGACGTTTATCACTACTCAAAGACAAATAACTGAAAAGATTTTTCGCCCCACAACGATATTCATAGATATGTAACTTTCAAACAAAATTTGCCCTCGAAAAGCCACACATTCAGAATATTGCAGATAATATTTGGTAAGGAGGCATAGCAATTTGCAATCACACAGAGTTAAAAGCTAAAATAACATTTCAATGTTTAATTTTGAACACGGATTTCAATTAATTTACATGAACAGGTCTTCCTTTTTATTGATCAGCAAAGTTTCATTGCGAAATCCATCTGGCAGACATATCAGTGAGTCAAAAGGCACTAAAACTAATAAAGTACATAGCAGCTGCCGTAAATCTCAAACAACCGAATATATTTATCCTTCTACATGCGGAAAATGCGTTCCAGATTCTTCGGAAAAAAAAAAAGATTTTTTTCTGCCAGTTTCATCAAAAATAAATGTGATAAGAATCCGCGGAAGACAGTGAGCAGTATTCCCGGACCCCTCTCGGTATGTTTAACTGCCGTATGAATCATCGAATACAGAACAGCTGTAATGCCTCCCCGAAGTGCGCTGACCTAAATACACTCAGACCTACTTCAACAGCAACATCAACTCTCATTGGTCAAAAGTTTTCACTTTTTAATTAATTGACACAACCTCAATGGGAAGAAAATATTTTGTCAACACAAATGCTCAATTTGCACTAATTGCAGCTGAGACGCCACGCGGGAATCAGACGCAACGTTATGTAACGTAACGTCTTGAAGTTAATGACGCTGCGTTACATCATGACGTCAAAGATACAGATACAATGACCATGTCCTGACAAGCAGCAGTATGGACCAATTAACTGCATCCAAATGGTTCGATTAGCATATGTAATTAATTTTAATTTGTGAATTCATCTCGCCTGACAGGCTGACAATTACATGAGACGTGATACCTGATGACATTGCTCCATGAATTATTCAGGACTCCTGGACAGTTGATCATTCTCTCTCTCGTCTCTGTTGTCATTTATCCGACTCAATTACATTTTTTGTTTTCAAGTTCAGACTCATCAACCATGCATTTCTAAATATCTCACTAAGCAGAAAACTGTGGGGCAGTGGCGGGTCCAGGATTTCCCAGACGGGGGCGCCAACCCTCAAGGTTAGGATCCCAGCCTATTATGTGGTCAAATTTCCCTTAAAAATTGCATGTAACTGAAAGGAATTCTACCCGTGGAGGGGGGGGCACGTCCCTGGCGCCCCCTTGGATCCACCAATGCGGGGTTCTATAGATTCCCATGACATTACAATGTCCTGGAGACTTCCTATTTACTGTGAGTATTCTGGCATCTACTTCTGCGATTCATAGAATCATAAAATAATCTTCTTTCAAAACTGAAGTGAAAGTCAAAAATTGCCTGAAAAGTTAAATGCAAAGAAGAAATATAATAAGCCAGCTGACAGAAAACGTAGCCAAAAATATTAGGTTGTGAAAGTTTCACCAGGTGGTTCGCTCCCTTCGCTCCCTGGGGGGAAAGGGGAGCGAAGGGGGGGCGAAGGGGAAAAAGCGTATTGTATACTAGGTTTTAGGATCCCCACCACCTGCAGCAACAAAAAGTTCAATTACAACATATAGTGGTTAGGTGTTCCCACCACCTGCAAATAGAACCGTCATCCCATGTACAGTCACTAAGCAACAAAAGGCCTTCATAGGTCCCCACCACAGGCCCAAAATTTCGGGGCAAAAACCGTCAATCAACCACTAAGGGTGACACTGCAAAATACTAAACTTACAGACCCAGTCGTCTGGATGGGAAGATTGAATAAAGTATCAGAATAAAGTATCTGTGTACAGAGAAAAGGATCCATGTTTCTCAAACGGGCGAGCACAACCCCTGTTGTGGGGAGGGGGCGACTTACTATTTCAGTGGCGGATCCAGGATTTCCCAAAGGGAGCGTCAACCCGCAAGGAAGGCGGCAACATATTATGTGGCTATTTTTCCGAAGGCATCATGAAAGAGGAAGATATTTTGGCCGGGGAGGGGGGCGACGCGCGTCCCTCATCCCCCCCAATGTATTTCGATGAAAACTGCTTGTAAATAAGAAATAAATTATTTGTCCAACTACGAAAGATAGATAGAGTAGTGACGAGAAATAACGAGGCTTTTTGGTCAGCAACATCAAATACAGGTTTAAAATGTGAACCCTTTAAACACATGTCAAGCTCCTCCATATCTGTACCTGTAACAAGTCTGTGACCTGTCACCACTGACGTCGTACCACGGTATAAACGACCCCGTGTACGCTTAAGGTAAAACGTCCCTTTGTGTTTCTGATGACGGAATGCGGCGTTAAAGGTGAATAAGATTAAGTGGCTTGATCCCTGACTTCGTAATCTCATCAGGGAGTCAAGGTGTAGGAGAGGTCAATATTTGTGGCGCAAAAAGATATATTTAAAAAGTATTTTCTAATGTGAAATGGTCATTTTTACGTACAAAAATTAACACAGAATTTTTCTTTATTGTTGGTCAAAATAAGACTTCTTGAAAACAAGTGATAGATGTTGGAAAAGAAGATCCCACGACATTCAAATAACGATTGGGGGTGGAGTCCAACAGGGTCCTGATCTATCATTCCTTATAAAGACACCCACTTAAAAAGTTTCGGCGTAGAAAAGGCATTGCACATTTATTCAGAGATGGAATTGAAATGCAACAGCAACAACAGACCTTGCGTGAGTCAAAACATACACAGAGAATTCAGAGCTCAAATAAAGTTTGCTCCAGGCAAATAAAACATTATCAAAAAAAGCCAATATTGTCGCGGGCTGTATTATTGCAACTTATGTGGCTGGCACTGTTGCGGTTCCACCTGGGCGATAATGTAATATTTACTCATACAAATCCTTCATTGCCTTTGGACTTTTATTTAAGTCTTGCAAAGTTAAACATTAAATTTATTCAAAGCTTTTGACCCGCACTCGTTGACCGCACACGACCTGAACGAAGTGTTTGAATTTTTAACAATAGAAAGGAAATTTGAAACGTACTAAAAAGAAAGACATGGCAAATTACTTCACTAGAAATGGAAAAGAAACTTCACATTGGCACACAAGTATTTTTTGTCAAACAAAGGAATTTTTTTTAAAAAATCCTCACAGCCATAAAAAAAAATATTAGTGAATTTTTCGTGTCTCGGTTTACAGACCGAGCGGCCATCACAAAAGTAACCTTCCGTCTCGTGCTGCCATCTTACGTTTCAGTAAACATGTCTGCAGCAGACGACAAAAATTGTCACCTTTGGCCCGAAAAAATCATGCCCGGTATATCTTATAAAATTATATATCCATCATTATTATACCCATTACTAAATACAAATGCTCCAAAATTTTGCTCGAAAACTGTTAGAAACTTGCCACAAATATCATTCGTCCCAACAAAAACACAGTAAACAGACTGTGAGATCTGAAAGCGGTGGTATTTCCATAGCTTAGACGAAAAGGACAGTGAAAAACCCAAACATTTCACATCTTTCTTGAGAAAAAACGATGAAAATAATTGAAAATAATGTTGCATCATTGACCAAATTGGTGGCACGTGCAAAGTGACGTGGTGGCAGCATTCTGTGAAAACAAATTCCAACCAATGACTGCAGGTTAAGGTAGGCTTGCCTTATTATCAGAAACCTGGCAAAGGCTTGGGTGGTAACAGCCCTCCCTCCCCCCCCCCCCCCCCCCACACACACAGGACAGGATGTTATCCCTCGAAGTAACCAATAAGGTGACTCTACGAGCCACGAATAAACTGTCGTTGTGGTACCGACCTTTGTTCCTGGTGACCGGGCGATGGCGACTGAAGCAGCCGAAGAAAGCGGCGAAGATAGGCGTGGACTGTATGCGGTTCCACACGGTAATGTTCATCGTGCCGGTGGTGCGGTGGTCAACGTTGTGCGACTGTAAAATCAGAGGCTCCTGGTTCCAACCCTCCTGAAGTTTAACCCAATTGTGATAGATCCCACTGAGATGAAAGCTGAGAATCAATTCATAAAGTTGCTCCTCTGCTTTATGTAAATCTATGTTGTTCCTAAAGTCTTCCTGGTGGCTATTTTGACAATTCTGACGTTGTGCAAAAATGCGGTGGTTGTGGTAAATTTTCCCGTTTCCGTTAATTTCCGTACAGCAATAATTCGCATTGTCAACAACATTAGACTGAAGGGTGATTATCATTATTAATAATCCACATTACACAGCAGCCAACACAACGTCCTCTTAAATGTTTTATCCTTATTTCCGTTGAAAACACAAGTTGTATCCAATTACATTACGTTGCACTTTCAATTAAAACCTCATAATGCAAATAAAATTAGCGACGTTTAGCATCACTTTGTTTTAAACGTTACGTCAAAACGTTTCTGTTAACGTAAAATTTCAATTACGAATGATGATGTCAAATATTTTGAACAAAATTTTGTTGACACTAAAAATGTTTAATTTCAAAAACGTTTCAATTTCGAACCAGTTAAACCGTTTGGAACTAAATGGAACGTTTTGAAGATTACAACTTTTACGTTTCAGTACCTCTAACGTAACGTAAAAACACCGTGAGGCTAACGTTGCCAATAATGCTGTCTGCAAGTACCTAACCCCGTAACATCTTCAAGCACAATACTACCACACAGTGCAGTAACAGTAGAGTAAATCCTGGGATTATCTACCAACGCTTTGTGAGGAACACACACACAACACTCGGCTTTAGATTATCCCTTCAGCTGCCAGCAGTACAATACATGAGGAGGATTATCTGTAAGACTCTCTAGGTATAATTATATCTGGATTCCAGCCAAATAGACTGAAGGATTAGCAGGTATCCCAGATTAACGGTTTCTACGTACCGAAGTTCCCAGAGGGCAAGCAGCGCTAAACGAAAAAAAAAACGTTTGGCGAAAATTACCCAATTTAGAAACGTCAACGTCTACTCTACGTCTGATCAAACTCTATCTGACGTCACTCATGAAGGTGTTTTTGGATGTAACAATCATAAAGTCGTAAAACGTCGCTACAAAGTCCGTTTTAGCACTTAAATGTCATCCTCTCGGTAAAATTTAATCCATCTTGTGCTCATTCTGTGAACAATTAATGAAGGAGAAATGTGCCGATTTGGAGAAATGTGCGCGACACGACATTGATTCTACATGATGTCGCACCGACAGAGCCGTGGATCTTCACAACTGGGGCAATGTCATACCTCTCAAACATTAGTGCAAAATCAACCAGATCAACACCGACCAAAGGTAAAACCTTCAGCCAACTTCAAGACGTATCTCTGTGTCTCTTTCACAAGTGAACTTTTTCCGAAAGTCATCTACTCTGCAAACTTCCTTCACAGATACAATCTCCTTCAGTAAAACGTCAGTTCTTTTGTTGTACAGATACGAGGCCAAGGTAGGGCTAGTTGAGTGTACGATGTCAATTTCAGAAGTGAGAACCACAGAAAGTGTTGGAAACCTGTAAAGGAACTTTTCCGCCTTTAAAAGGGACAAGAATGAACAATGATGCACAACATGGCATACTATTGACTGTGTCCTTAAAACTGATACAATTAAAGTGTAAAATTGTGCTTTGTAAATCTCAGTTTTAAGTTCAAAAAGGCCTACCTTGGCCTGATATCTGTACAAACCATTACATATGTATCATCCCGTCGCCCTGTCGCTGCCGTAACGCAGGAAACCGGCACGTTCGCAAACACCGGGCGTAGGGAAGGGAAGTGAGAGGCTGGAACCAGGCTCGTACTCAGGGAGGGATCATTGCTTTCAATGTTTTCACAGGTGTCTGTCCGTCCACCGGGGGGGGGGGGCACTCAGGTCCCAGGTCATTTCCGTGGTCTGTGGTCCCAGTTCCTTTTTGGGGGTACCCCAGTCTCTAGACAGGTCCTTTCTCTGGCCTCTGGTCCCAGGTCCTTTCGGGGGGGAGGGGAAGGAGGGTACCCCTAGCCCTGTCACTGGTCCAACCCAAAGTCTTGTCTGAGGTTCTGTGGCGAGGGAAGGGGGGGGGGTATCCCAGCCAGGAAAGGGGGACCCCCCCCCCCACCCCGGGCAGAGAACAGGTTACACCGCGGGCGATATGCCTCTTGAGGTTTCCCGCTGAAGGACTTTCTTGCTTTTGTTTTGATTTCGGACTTTCAAGGCATTTTCGCCTCTCGAGTCCCTATTTTGACAAAACGTTCATTTCACTCTGCGCCTCAGAAAAACGGTGGCACCCGTCAATTTCACGAGAACAAAAGTAAACTGCTGTCGTAGGCTATAGCAACACCTTGAAATTCTCTCCTTCGTATTCTAACTGTGAATTTTCAAATTAACTGAATCTTGATAGGCAGGTTCCCAAAATGGCATTCCTGAAAAGTAGCAATAAGTCTTCCACTAGGGAAAGCCAATGCTACTGAATTATTGAGCAAAGTCAAGGAAAAGGAAAGCACCATTTCTGGAAGACAACAGCCAACATCTGTTAATTAAGTTAGCATACCTCCTATGTCAGGAAGTCAATGTCAACGTTTTGGCCTCGATTTCTACATGAATAGATTGTGGTAAGTCGGTTTGAACGTTTTGACCCGTCGTTTTATTTCAAAAGTTCGAGAAATGATTTCTTCCGCTTTCACGTTTTACCAAGCACTGGTGTAATGTTTTCGCGTGCTCTGTTTTCACAAGCCCTCCCTTTACAGACGGTTTTTCTCTATTCCCATAGACAAATATATGTTAAGGTACAGATGGCTTTGCTTTCCCCAAAACTCGCAATGTCACAGACACCCAAGCATCTGTAAAATTACAGGCAAAGGCATCTATGGGAATGGGGGAAAACTGTCTGTAAAGGGAGGGCCTGCGAAAACGGGGGCGGGGGGGGGGGTTCTGAAAACCTTACACCGGAGGAACTGGGTCCCTGACGCTGGGGTGGAAGGAACTGGGTCCCTGACGCTGGGGTGGAAGGAACTGGGTCCCAGACGCTGGGGTGGAAGGAACTGGGTCCCTGACGCTGGGGTGGAAGGATGTGGGTCCCTGATGCTGGGGTGGAAGGATGTGGGTCCCTGACGCTGGGGTGGAAGGAACTGGGTCCCTGACGCTGGGGTGGAAGGAACTGGGTACCTGACGCTGAGACGGACGGAACTAATTACCTGAGGCTGGCACGGAAGGAACTGGGTCCCAGACGCTGGGATGGAAGGAACTGGGTCCCTGACCCTGGGGTGGAAGGAACTGGGTCCCTGACCCTGGGGTGGAAGGAACTGGGTCCCATAAGTTTATCGTAGGGATGGTCTTTCTTGGATCTATGCCTACATAATACACAAACACGTGTAGTACTCAATAACCCTGACGTAATCCAACAATAATACACAGTAAACCGTGCGGAGGCCTCTCTTCAGTTCGTTTATTCGCACTGATGGGATTCCTGACAATATGTGCTGGAATTATATCTCATCATGTCTTTCAAAAAGGCGATTCACTCAAATGATGATTTTCCCCTCTTTTTCTGATGAATGAGACAAGCAACATTTTTATGAAAACATTTTTCGTAATTTGTATGCCGACTTACACAAAGCATGTTAATTAGGGAGATTGCGGCAATCTGTGAACTGGAATGTCGTGACTTTAACGAAGTGCCACTTGGTGCCGTTACTAATAGTCAGGTCAACTTTGTGTAAATTGTCCACCAGAGGGCCACCTACTCCGTTATTTCATGAGACGTTTTTAAAAGGCAGCATTTTCATGTGTTGGGTGTCACTTTCTACCTAATTAATCCAAATGAGTAATATTAATGTTTTAATGGTAAGCATATCATAGGCCCAACACAAACAAAATGTACACAGTCTGACAGGCCCTAATTACTGGTAAATGCAACAAAACTCGTCATTTGAGTAAATATTACAGCAAAGCCGCACACATTATGTATGTTAGTGAGTTTAATTCTGTATGATGATGTTGATAATGATGCTAATGCTGCGTGATTATCTCATGATTAATCCCTCGTGATTGTTCGGATCATTGAACCGATCTCCCGCATCAAATCGTTCTAACAACCATCTCCAGGCCTCAGGCATTTCGCTATTGCAATGTTCATAAAACGTGCCTCTTCTGATCACAGCAAGGGCTTTTGTCATCTATCACAGAAACTCTATTCAAATTGTCACGACTACCTGTGATCACAAATTCATTATGCAAAATTGCTTATTATGGTAAATGTATTCAAATTGTCACAATTGTTTCTGATCACTATGTTCATTATTCAAAACGTTCTTCATATTCAACTGCCTGTCACAAACTGTTGAACGATACAACACGGTACGACGACAATTGAATGTGTTTTTCACACACTTAATGCTAATGTTATTTCCATCCGTTGTGAACTTTTTCGCAACTCATACGTACGTCGGATGTAGAACTCATCCAACTAAGTGTCCAACCCGTTTGTGAGTGATGTAAAGACAGCCAATTTACCATCCTATTCTGCCGGTGCCAATTTTACGTCTCTCTGCGGATCGCTTTGCTTTCTCTTGCTTTACAGCTCTGACGGAAAGTCAAGGAAGGTTAATTTCTACACTACTAACTTACGTAATTTACGCGCTGTGTTACAGGGATACGAGTCATTCCCAGTCCCAGCACGTTTTTGCACTTGACGGCGAGGCGTAGTGCTCGTTATTTGAGTCTTTATGGCGCGAATTACAGCTTTTATGTCCGTGAGGACAGGGTGTAAGGACCTCAGCTGTGCCGCCCAATTTACGTTCGTAATCAAATCAAACCGGACACGTATTTTATGTTCAAAGTGTCAATGGGCCGTTTCTGTTTCCGAGGTCCAGTCCGGTTAAAACTGTTGTCAACTAATCCTGTTCCATTATTTTTGTAAAAAAAAAGCACTGCGTGTCCCCGAGCCTTCAGTTCAATCAACCGTGACTGGATTAATCAAGTGCAGCCAAACCAACATTTCTGGTGACACTGACCACCTGTCAAAATGGCGACCCCACATCCAACACAGATTTTGTAAAGTACAACAAGCACTGTGTCCCCAGCCCTAGTTCAATCAACTGTGACTGGATTAATCAAGTACAGCCAAACCAACTTTCTGGCGACACTGACCACCTGTCAAAATGGCGACCCCCACATCCAACACGGATTTTATAAAGTACAATTTCCGCACTCCATTAATGTTCTCTTCTGCTCATTGTGGATAGGTTTAGTACATTGAAATGTTCTGCATTCAGGATTGACTTTCTACACACTAGGACGCTGGGCCCCAATGGAAAGGGGGGGGGGTGTTGACCTAACTTTTGTTGCTGAATCCAAAACTACCCAAGTCCCGAATTCCCATAATTTTCCGAGTTGTGGTGGTGAACTAAAATAGAACATTTTTCTCCTGCCAGTTCTGACTGTATGCATCAGGGATAGTCAGTCTCAATGCAAAGACTAATAAACTGTCGCAAACATCATCCGACACAAGCCACCACTGAACGCGGGAATGACCATATAAATCTAATCCAATGGGGCTGCCTGAAATGGCCTTCGCCCGGTAGATGGGCGGTTAAACCGGCTCTGTTCTACTGTTGCTCGCAGGGTTCATGGACATTAGTCGGGATTGAACGAGAATGCGACCTCATCAACAAATTACTTCCAACTACTTTTTAATCTTCTTCATTCCAATAAAACGAATACGTTTTTCTACGTTTCTTAAAATCGGAATGATCGTCATTCCTAAGCACAAGTCACACTCACCGTCTCTGGAAGGCGACTTTGAATTTGAAACCGCTTTCGCTGTCCGGTAGTGTGAATGCACCCTACCTATGAGTGAGTGAGTGGAGTGTGGTGTTCATACAGTATGTAACGAGCCTCCATGAGGTCCTTTCTCCTCTCCTGTCCGTTCCATGGATTATTCACACTGCATGGGAAAGGCACCGGGACAGGGAACTAGGATCCTGGTTCGTTTCCCTGTTTCGGACTAGTGTGAACATTTCAATGCAATACATTAGGACCCATTAGTCAAGTTCCCTGTACCTGTACCTGTTCCGGTCCCATTCCCGTGCAGTGTGAATAAGCCATTAATGGCAGATTGCACCGACATATAAATCCTGATCTCACTGAAAGATACTGACTTAGAAACTGACTGATTAGAAACCTGACACATAAATAGCAATCAAGATCACACAGAGAACACAAACTTCACCGCTGGGACCTGAGCTAAATCAACAGCGCCATGGAAAAACCAAACGTCTACTACTGAAAACCCTTGGTTTAGGATAGTCTCAATTAATCAAAAGCCATTCCTGTACTCATGTGATTTTAATATTCAGATCGTCTGAAAAACGCTGATATATCTTTGAGCTTCAAATTGACCTTGGCAAGACGTGACCTTTAATCATTGTTGATGACAAGGTCATTGCTGTAAAGTTCCCGTCTCAATGTTGACAACCACTACAAGGGTTGTGTTAGCTCCCGAGCGCCCTCAGACGTATAAAACCTGAACTGCTTCCATAAAGGAACGAGATTCCTGGAAGCATCGCCAAAGTTTTGATGTTCAGATCGTCTGAGAAACACTGAAATATATTTGACCTTTAAATTGACCTTGACACTACATGACGTTAATCAAAGTTCCCGTCTCTTGTGTGGCAAAAGTTATTAATGTTGACATCCACTCCAGAGCCCTCAGACGCATAAAACCTGAACTGCTTCCATAAAGAGACGAGATTCCTGGAAACCATGGCAGTAAATCAATTTACGGGATGTACATCTCTCCATACTTGCCGGGGGTGAGGGGGAGGGTGGGGATGGAATCAACAAGGCTTCCTTGAAATCAACTGGCGAATTCAACTATTAATCAGCTGTTTCTTATCACCTGAATCAAATGACACGAAGACGTCACCTCATACTATGGGCGCTAAACGGTAAATTTTGAACCAGTTGAACCAATTGAACATTGATAGGTACACGAAGAAACGTTTGCACAAGGTGTCCAAATCTTGTGTTCAATATTGTATCAAGGTGAAGACAAGGATTCCATCTGAGCTTTCACGACAAGAAATCCATGCAAAACTAATGGATCTTTGATAAAATTTACATGATGCTGACACCACAGTGACGCCGACAATAATACAGTTACAAGTACGTAATATATGAACATGTTCATTTGATGGAATTTTAATCTATTTTACGTATTTATTTTATCCTTGCATGAATTCTTGCATGTTTGCGTGATGTAGCAAGCAAGCAGCTGAGTGGAACCAATGATGTTACGAGAATGAACATGCACATTGTCCCTCCCCGTGTCCTCAGCCCCAGCCACCCCCCCGTCCCTCCCCGTGTCCTCAGCCCTCGTTCCCCTCCCCGCCCACCCTCCATCTAATGCAGCCAGTGACATTAGCCATTATGATGTGGCTTTAATTCCCAGTTCGATAGATGCTAATTTCTCTGTGCTGAATCCGAGCTAGGAATTACCATAGTCACACCCCGAGACCCGAGTATCAACACTGACAGGGTAATCATTCTCTACCGAAATCTGATTTTATCTTTGGGTGAATGGAAGAAACCAGAGATCACCTTGTGGTATGAGGCTTACTTTGTAACCAATGTAAATTTATTCATTCCAAATGAATCCTCTACTCAATTGTACCAGCCTATGTGTCAACATCTGGTAAATTTAGGGTAGTGGGAACAAGGTTCGAGACAATAAAAGTTGTCGCTGATTGTCTCTGCTTACTTCCATTGACTCAATGACCAAATCAGGATGTCAGAAGGGAATCCTTGCACCAATAATGATGGGCTCTAAGGTGTTTGGAGCATAGGGAGGAACAACTTTGTTACTAGGGCCCTGGGTGTGAAGCTTGAGGAAGGCAAACCTAGTCAGTAGTGATGTTGGGCTCTCAGGTGTATGGAGCATAGGGAGGGACAGTCTTGTCAGTAGAGCTGTTGGGGCCCTGGGTGTGAAGCTTAGGGAAGGCAAACCTAGTCAGTAGTGACGCTGGGCTCTCAGGTGTATGGGGACAGCCTTGTCAGTAGAGATGCTGGGGTCCTGGGTGTATAAAGCACAGGGAAGAACAACCTTGTCAGTAATTACACTGGAGCCCTGTGTATGTAAATCCTAGGGAAGGACAACCTTGTCAGTAATGATGTTGGGGTCCCAGGTGTGTAAGGCAAAGGGAAGGACAACAAGGACAACCTTGTCAGTAATGAAGCTAGGATCCTGAGTGTGTAAATCAAAGACAAGGAACACGTTGTCAGTAGTGATGCCTGAGTCTGGGGTGTGATAACGAACGATGTACATCAGCCGCCCTGACTCGCAAGGCTCTCCGTCTATCTCACAAACAGGCCACGTTTACTGTAACATTTAAACGTTCACAGCCAATTGCATCTCTTCAAGCTTCATGTCACTATCAGCTGCGTGGGCTACAATATAAATGTCATACTGTGATAATTATGTATCAGCTAAAATCTAAATTTTTCCCCCTTTCAGGAACTCTTTCAAAGCACTCTTTTTGTTTGGCATATATTTATAATAGTGTCAACGTAAACACTTTGAAGCATGTCCTTCCAACAATGCCAACTTCGTTTTAGCTCTGTCATTAAAAATTATGAAGTCTAATAAAGCATGTAACATTGGAATGTAATCATCATACCCCTTGATTTCTAATTTCAAATTTACCAGTATCATTTATTGCAAATAAAGAAGAAAGTTCCAAATGTGTGATAATACAAAGTAGGCAATAATGCCTACATTGCCAACTTTGTGTATTTGTGAAAAACTCGAATAGCTGCAGATACTGCCATGTTAGCAACAGCTTTTTGCAAAAAAATAGTTAGCCTTTAGAAAGGAGCCTTTATTCCTTACAATATCCTGCAAGACAGCGGTGTAACCATACGTTAAGTAAGCACAGCAGCTGCTCCACCGAACCATCCAATATCTTATTCATTCACCGTACGAGCGCTTTACGATCGTTCGTCTCTCCGAGGAAACGTAAGATTCTCACATAAAACGTCGCATGTCTCATCATCATCCGCCGTGCAATACACAAGGCTCTTCTACTGTCTGCCACGGCTGATGTGGGAGATATGTTGTCATATTGTGTAGATTACACAATGCATTTGCATGATTAACATGCGTGTCTGGTTTTAGTGCTGTCAAAGAATCTGCTTGTCACACACAAGCTGTTTTTTTTTCTGTACTGGATACTTGCGCCAAAAGGACAATTTCATCAATGTGCTCGAAAGCAAAACGTGAAAACAAGAAAGTTCTCCTGCGGGAAACCGCACGGGGCATGCCGCCCATAGCGTAACCTCTCTAGGGGGGGGGGCGTGGGAGGGTACCCCAGTCCTGTTCTGGCCATGGGCTATCATTGTCCTGGGGTACCCCCTGTCTGGGAATGGGGTACCCCTTGGCCAGGACTGTGATACCCCCTGCCTGGGACTGGGGTACCTCCCACCAGAAAGGACCTGGGACCAAAGACCTTGGAAAGAACCTGGGACTGGGGTACCCCCCCCCACCCGTGATGGACAAAGTGAGAACATTACCTTCCCCATTCCTTCAGAATACTGGCGGTAATAAAGTTGCAAAGTTTTCGTAAGATTTAAAGGTCCTCTCATCTTTATTTTCAAAATTAGCCCCAGACACAGACAAACAAACACAAGTTACTGCAGGTGTTGCCAATAACCATTATTATAACGATACAATTATCTGTGAAGATACGTCACTCAGCAGACACGGAGACTCCAATCCAAGCACACATCCATACACTTAGCAACTGTACACATACATACACGCACACACATCATGACAGCCACACACACGCACGCACACAGCCACACGCAACATTCTCTACTGTTACTGCACATGTTGCCATAAACTACACACTGATCTATGAAGGTACATCAGACACCGAGGCTCCAATCCCTTTATTTACCTGTACAGAATTACCATACGTGTAACATCTCCTTAAACGTACAGTTTCTTAATCCGTATATCTAACCGTCTAACCGTAACTGTTCGGTTCCGTACAACAGTAAGCGCACTGCTCATTCACGTCCTGTTCGTTATACGGTTGATTTATCGTGTTATCCTCCTATTCACACACATTGATGATAATCCTGAAGCTGATGCTGTTGTAAGTTTAATCCACTTAAGGCTTATTCCATTTGGAGGATACACAAGTGTTTGACACTCTTCCAAATATGGTGATTTCTCTTAGCAGTACACGTTCAGTTATGTGCCGTGTGTGTGTGCGTGTGTGTTACTATACTGGTGATGTGTATGTGTGTGTGAATGCGAGCTGGGCCGGAGTAAATCCTCCAATCAGCGATCACAGGCAGCTTCTTCCGGTCCCCGGGCACAGTGCAGCTGTCAACTGTATCACACACGGGCCGCTCTGATTAATTTCACCGATGCAGCCATCAATGGCATTCCATGCAGGTGGTTCTCGATCTGCCCAGACATACAGTGCCAATAACGCAGCTTTCAAGTCAATGAAATATTTCCAAATATAGTCTTTTCTTTCAAATCACAGTGAACCTAATTCCTGTCCAATTTCTTGGCCGCGTACTGGGTAACTTGAAAATTCCATTGTATTTCGGAATCAGGTAAATCAAACTATTCAATTCCACTCCATCCCCACAAATCACAGGTTTGGTTTAGGCAAAACGTGTAAACTTGTGACAATCGGACAAAAAGAGAACCAAGGGGAGATGAAGCAATAGTGACATGACCACAATGGGACCTGTCGCCAAGGATACCCAGGTTAAAAAGGAGGCATACCCAGGTTAAAAAGTAGGCCTTTTACGCTGAGGTCTAAAAAATGCATGGGCGACCAGTCAGGTACAACTCACTCAGCGGAGACTGATTGAATCTTAACATGTGATGGTCCCATCAATCATTATCATACCGAGACAGAGATCAAAGCAAAACTAAGCTCTGTGTGTGTGCGTGCGTGTGTGTGTGTGTGTCTGTATGTGAAATAATTTATATCTTTACATTTTAATTATGTTCGAAAAGAAAAACGTGAGGGCACTCGAAATCATAAATCTATATCAAACACCATGCGTCGTGAAAATGGCAAAAGTATAAATTCCTCTTGATTTGGACACTCCATTAAAATACATATACAAGGGCGGATCTACGATATCCCCGGGAAAAACATAAAATTCAAAAAAGTTCTGTCGGCAATGATGCCCAACAGACCTGTTTTTTTTGGAACAAATAAAAAGTCACAGATGGAAGAAGTTTGGCGTTTTCAGAGACTGTTTTCTCTCCTAATGCGGCTGCACGTTTTCCATTCGTTACTGTTGCCAGGCAACATCAGTGGTGGATCTGGCGGGACGCCCCTCCCCCCCCCCTTTCCGTGGGGTGTTTGGGATGACTGCAGCTGATCGTTTTTCTTGGATCCGCTGCTGAACATGTATGAACGTTTTGATGAGTCAGCAGGATACAAAGCGGCTCCTTTGATCTTCTCATTAGCAACAGGTGATTGTGGTGGTGACAGTGAGTTTACTCAAGGATGATAGATGACGGAGACAAGGTGGTTAATGGCTCCTGGAGGTACCATTACCATTAACACGTGCCATACATCACCCCATTTCCACTCTGATTAATGACCTTAATATCTCTGACCTAGAAACCAAATGTTTCTCAATGATTTCTTTCAATTGATGCGGATGGATTGGTATGATGCCCCGGGAAAATGACCTTTCCAATGACCTCTGAAAACCCCAATGACTTCTGTACTATTTTTATCAACAGTAGAATACGTGACCCCATTTGTATTCTGATTGATGACCTAAAAACCACATGTGACTCTTTGGTAACCTTTTCTGTGGCGCGGGAAATCGAGTTCTTGCGCTTTACTTGCACTGCGAACACCTACGTCGGGCAAAACTGAAAGATTATTAACGATACTAATGTTTATGGCAGTGGAAACTGAATCATTTCTTTATATAAGTTGTTACGTCTTAGGGGACGTTATGAATAATATTGGGCAATATCTTTGTTTCCGTCTTAGGACTGAAACAGTTTTTGAAAAAAAAACGTGTCTGTTCTTTAAGACCCATTCATTAAAATATGTATAATTGTTTACGGCAGTGATGCCGTAAACAATTATATAGAAATAACGTTTCCGGTAGGCAAGCCGTGGATGTTTTTTAAAGCTAATTTGCATATCAGAGCCTCAGTCTAGTTTTCTCAGT